>VZSZ01001276.1:22651-34993 GCA_013398815.1 Ibidorhyncha struthersii
AAAGCCGCCGGATCCCCCCTCCCCCCCGACCAGCACTTTTGACAGGCAGGACAAGTCTCCGAAGGGAGCCCTCGCCTGCAGCAGACCTCATGAAGGGGAACGTTTAGCATCCTCCGAAAGACAGCAAGCGCTGGGAGCATCCCTGAGCACAGGGGAGAGACCGAGCCCAGGTGAACGCACAGCTTCTTGGCCTGGGTGTCCGTGTATGTGCTGCACTGCACAGGTCTGACTGGTAGGAGAGAGCTGGGATCCATCTGTCACCTGTCCTGTGCTGCTTCCAGCACCGCCACTGTCTGGGCACGCATCTAGGTGTCCTATTTTTGGACTCTGGCATGTGCACAAGAGGGGCACAGCGCTAGGAATTGGTTCCCTCATTTACTGACTTTGAGAGCAAAGGTGTTTAGGATGGCAAGAGCCAAGCAGGCTCTGGTCTGAAGCAAGAGCTGTAACATACTGCAAGTTAGAAGAGAGCTGGCAGCCGAGAGAGCTGGCAGTCTTTTTCAGTACTCCCTGCTGAGTGAGGTAGGTGCTGAGCTTTAGAGATTATGCTGGGTAAGACTGAGCCCAGAAGCAGCATTTCAAGTCTTGTCATGATTGCGGCTGATCTCAGTGCAAAGCCAGGGATTTTGATTGCTAGTGGGGGTGAAGAGGGAAAAGCAGAAGAGCTTCCCCTGGTTATCCAAAAGCCAGAGTAACACAGGGGGACATGCCCTAGTGCAGCAGCCCTTGGGCTGCACATCGCAGGGGGTGTTGGGGTGCTTTCAGCGAGCTGCTGCTAGAACAAGGGGGAGACAGGTAGGCGTCTGGCTGTCACACAGGGATGCGAGAGGGGATGGAGGGCGCTCCATCCCAACCTCAGAAAGAGTTAAAAGCGAAGCCCTAAGTGCTCACCTGGCTCTGCCAGATCTCTCACCATCTATTTGTGTCCAAGTGTGCCCAGCAAACACACACTGAAGTCCCCATGAATGACTGGAGCGCTTCCAGCTGACAGCCGCATCCCTGCTCACCGCCAATGGCAGCGCACCCAGCCTGGGAAGCACTGACATCATTTCTGGCCAATAGCAGCTCCGAAAAGGGATGCAGCAGCAGCCGCTGCTGCCGTCTTAGAGTGAGATAAGTAATATATAGAAGGATGGAAATGTGTGTATACACACACCCCATCACTGCACTGGAGACCCACTCCCCCAGGGCAGCAGTAGCAGTGGACTCCACCACCCCACTGCACAACCTGGGGTGCTTGTCCCACCTTAGAGCACCCAGATGATCCCAGCCATCAACCCCAGCTGCACCCCACCCCTGCCAGCTAGACATAATTGCTCCAGAGCTGCCACAAAGGAGCTCCCACAAGGGGAGAGGAGACCGTGTAGGAAGTCAGGACCAGCCCTAGGAAGGGCTTTGAATGCCAGGACAAAGATCTTGAGTCAAGGTCTGCCTTCAGTGGGGACTAATGGAGATGTGGCATACCCAAGAGATGCCTTCAGTCACCCATGGGGTGGACAGATGGGCTGGTGCCTTCTCAGAGGCCATTTAGATGCCCAGAGTCATTGTGAGACAGGACAGAGGAACAAATGATTTCTTTTCCATGTGGGTATCAAGATCAGTAGGATGGACTGGCTCACCAGCAGGGCATGCAGACTAAAAGCAAGCCTATAACAACTTGAGGCTTGTTTGTGGTGGGATTTTCTCATTGTGGTCACACAGGAGGGACTAACCATTCTGGGGTGGTACCTGGCAGCTGGACTGGTGAGCACAGCAGTCCTGCACCAGGCAGGCACACAGACCAGTTCTTGGGTTTGACATGATACTGGCGGTCTCTCAGCAAGGAGGTTTGCTCCAAAATACTTCACTGAAGTATTCCATTGCCAGGTACAGAGGAAACAGGGAAGACCCCTCACACAATTCTGGGGCTTTCCCCATACACCTGTTCCTAATGGCTAGTTACTCCATTTCCTCCCAGTTCTGCTTCCCAGGCCCCACTGCTGCTCCAGCAGCCGGAGCAGGGGTGGAAAACTCCAGAAGGGGCTGGGATTTCCCTAGTGAGGGTCCCAGCACACAGGGCAGGCAGCACAAGAGCAGGAGGGAGAGCAGATGCGCTCTGTGCCCCGAGGTTAGTCAGATGTTATCAGCAGAGGAGCAGGGTGGGGTGCGAGTACACCTTGCTCTCCAAGCTGACTTCATCCTCAGCTGCAACTCCTCCAGATCTGGGAGGGGAGAGCAGGAAAGCAGTCTGCAAATCACTCCTGTTTCATAAGATCACCTTTGCAAGGAGAGAAAGCCAAACACCAGCCTTTGAAGCTCTCCTTACATGAGGCAGAGCGACAGCCACTGTTTTACAAGTACCATAGCTGTCAGCACCCTCCATCCCCCCAGTCCTTGCCCCTCAGCTGGGACTGGAGGCACTTCCTCTCCCAGGAAAGCGGCATGGAGAGTCAGGGAAGTGGGAGAGGTGGAAGGCCCCAGGAATTGTCTCTTTGTGGGGGCTGTCCCCATTGCATGGCAGCACCAGAGGATTCCCCAGCCCCAGGACTGTGAAACAGCCCATCAGGGTGCTGAATGTGACAGAGGACCTCTCCTTTCTCCTAGCCAAGCAAGCTTGGCTGCTGGTTGGGATTCCTCAAGCAGAGCTTGGCATCGTCTCTGGCAGCTTCTGAGCTGGTTTATCTGGTGCAGCTGGTTCAGAGAACCACTCTAATCCCCATGTCTTCCCGCTTAGCTGGAAGAGGCCTTGGGGCTCTCCGTGCAGGAGGCCAGCACCATGCACTTGAGCTAGGTGCTAGTGGAAGTCAAGGCTTTTCCCCACACCCAACCTACCAGTATGCAAAACCTCATGTCGGGCTGTACATCTTTCGATGTGCTCTTGGCGCAGCCAAGAGTGCCAAGCAGTGCCCTTTTCAGTGTGGCGCTCAGACATCCGCTTACACGCTCCTGACAGCGCTCGGCTGGCCTGCACCGCCTTGCCAGCGCCCGCGCCTCGGCGTCCGGCCAGCTGGCAGCCTGCGAGCCGGCCTCCTCTGAGACACACTACCATGCAGAGCGGAGGAAAGCCAGTCACTGCTGAAGGGCTCAGGGACTGGAGGAAGCACGTCCCTCCACAGCATGTGGGTCTTCTACACCAAGGGCTTGTGGCAAGCCCAGCTCCCACACAGAGAAGGGAGCAGCCAGGTGATTCTGGCAGCAGCTAGTGCTCGTTGGAAAACCGTGAGAGACTCACAATGAGGACCAGTCCCCAGAGTCACCTCACACCAAGGAAAAGGGCTCCCCGTGATCAGTCTCCTACTGCCTCCCTGGCTATCGTACCCACACAGCCACCCCAAGCAGTGGGCTTTTTGGTGGCCGTGCAAATCAGATGGGATCTCATTGCCCAGCCAAGGAGCCAAAGGGACAGTGCCTTCCATATGGCTAGAGAAGGTGGCTTGTGGCACCCTCCGCTCATGACTGGCCTCCCTCCCCCATCTGCAAGATGCAAAACCTCCCTTGCCTCTCCCAAACCTCCTGTTCTCTCCCACTTAGCTTAGCACCTGGCTCCTGGCATGGATACCAGCCGGCTGCTGCCCAAATCCAGGCTTGGAGATGCCGGGCACTGCTCAGCTGGGTTTGTGTTTGTTATCCTGCACATTTGCATGGGGAGGATTTGGGGGAAAACCCAGATGTACAACGCTGAGCAGAACAGGCGCTAATCCCCGCTCCGGGGGTGGCTGGGGTGGGGGGCGGCTCCAAACCGCTCCCGGCTCAGCTCCGACAGCTTTAGCCTGCACAGACAGGAGAGGCTCCCGGGGGGTTCCTCCCTGCCCCAGAGTTTGGGGTGAGCCATGCCGCAGGGAGGGTGCCGCAGCCAAGGGTCCCCCATCGCAGCTCAGGGCCAAGCCAGGTCTACTCGGTGGCAATGGATGGGTTGTCATGGAAACGGCATCTGCTCGGCCTCAGCCCCCTGGGGAGGCAGCCGGACCTCAGCAGCATCCGCCGGCTACCATTTATTTTTAATACGGCTCAGCAGCGTCGGGTGGCTTTGTCTCCATGACGGGCCCAGAGCAGCAGTGAGCGCTTGGCACCCTGCGACCCTCGGTCAGGAGGGGACAACCCACATGCCTCCTGGTTCAGGTTCTCACAGCTCCAGCGAGTGGGACCCTCTCATGGGGAGGATAAACATGGTCAGATGAGCAAGTCTGAGTTCAGTCTGTACTGTTTTCACAGGCCACTTCCACTGTCCCAGCACCTTTTGATTCGATAGGAGTTAGGAAGGGAGGAACAGGGGCAGGTCTAGGCTGGTGAGGGCAAGCCCTGGAAAGCACGGTGCATCACACTGGCCCCTTGCACCCTCCTTCCCCTACCCAGGCTGGAGCAGGGTCCCCGGGACAGCATCACTGCCTGGATTGGCTGATGAATGCCGCTACCATGGGGGATGGATCACCTCCCCCAGGAAAGGGGGAGGACCTCAGTCAGGCTCCTGCTGAGGGTCTTGGTGGGGTCCCAGGAGCACCCCGAGAGCAGTGGGTACAAGACAAGAGAGCAGCGCAGTGCTCTACGCTTTCCCCTGCTCCCAACTGCTAGAAGAGCAGAGGGAATCAATATGGGACACAGAGGATGAGGTGCTGGGCGAGGGGTCAGCTCCAAAGCAGGTCCCCAGTGCATTGGCATGGGACTGCAGCCCCCAGTGCTCTGGGCAACCAGCTGCCCCTCAAGGCCAGCCATGAGGGCCATCCTGCTCCCCCAGCAGTGCCAGAGCAGTGTCAGCAGAGTTTCCAGCCTGTGCTTGTCCTCCAAGATGCCAGCAGCATCCTGCCCTAACAAGCACCAAGGAGCTGGGCCAGCCTATGGTGCCTCCTCACACTGGCACTACCACCAGACGTGGAGCCAGGCCACCAAGCCACTTTCGTTCATGGGAGCAGTGGAACATCCCCATCAGCCCCATCCAAGGTCCCTGGTCCATAGCAGTGGCACACGCATCCCCCTTGCAGGGCAGCACACACCTGGGCTGTGGGGGGAACCCAGGAGCCCTGGCTCCCAAGCCCTGCTCCACCACACAGCACTGCCAAGGCACTAGTGTTGGCACCACAGCAGGACTCATCTCAAAGCTGCGGTGATGACTGGGGGAACTGGCCTCACATGCAGAGCACACAGAAACCCTGAGCCTGTGCTCCCCTCCCCAAACAAGCACTGACTCCACTGTGCTGGCAGCTCAGCATCCTCAGCTGCCCTCTGGGAATGTTGGCCAAGCAGCAGGCAGGGAAGCGCGGCTGGCTCCAGCCAACGGGAGACATGACGCCATCCCTTATCTCTCCAGGGGGAAGGGAGGGGGCAAATTGCATCCTCCAGGCTCAGGTGCACCAGTGCCGGTAAAAGCTAATTTTGATGCAGAAGATTCCCTTTACATTTGTCATTACTATTCATGCCACCATCAGGATAAACGCAACGAGTTAACCCTTTGGAGGAGGGACTGTGGTAGATGTTTCAATGAGGAGGAATAATACATGCTTCCTCCTGGAAGAGTGGTTCTCATGGTGTTTCAGCCCTGGAGATGTTTGAGAGGGAAGCTGGGGCAGGTTTTCTCCTGCCCAACCACACTCAGCTCTGAGCTGGAGCAGAGGGGCAGCACAAGGGGAACAGGGTGGTCAGGCATGAGGGGGACGTGGCTCCAAGTGCTCCTGGTGGCAGGACCTAGCTATCAACAGGCACATTACCCCACCCACATCCATTGCCACAAGCAGCAATCCTCATACACAGCTCTGCATTACCTGTCCCCCTGGGGAGAGGTCTGCTCCTGGCAGGTGGCATCACCAGTGCCCAAACCACAGAGGGTCCCACAATCCTCACATGGGAACCCTGCCAGCCCATCCCAGAGTCAGCCCTTCCCTCCCCAGGCCCTGAACTGCTGCACCAGCTGACGCTCTCTCCTCCCCTGTACAGTTCTCCAAGGAGAAATACATCCTCGACTCGTCACCAGAGAAGCTTCACAAGGAGCTGGAAGAGGAGCTGAAGCTGAGCAGCACTGACCTGCGCAGCCATGCTTGGTATCACGGCCGCATCCCCCGGGAGGTGAGGAGGGGAAGGTGGGTGGCTCTGGGCACCCTTTGCTTGGGCTGCTCAGGGAGAGAACCCTGAGGCCACACAGAACCACCAGCCTGTCCTCCTGGGAAGCCGCTGGGCAAGGGCTTCATTAGCTGAGCTGCCTGGTTTTGCCACGGGAAATGCTCTCCTGCAGCTCAGCACCAGGGGCAAAGGGAAAAAGCCAATGCCCCAGATAACACCCCAGTGGAGCATCCACCCATGCCCCCAGTCCATCCAGCCTGAGCCACTGCCCTGTCCCCTGCCAGGTGTCAGAGAGCCTCGTGCAGAGGAACGGCGACTTCCTCATCCGTGACTCACTCACCAGCCTGGGTGATTATGTGCTGACATGCCGCTGGCGCAATGAGCCCCTCCACTTCAAGATCAACAAGGTGACGGTCAAGTCCAGCGAGGGCCACACCCGCGTCCAGTACCTCTTTGAGCAGGAGAGCTTTGACAACGTGCCCGCCCTCGTCCGCTTCTACGTGGGCAACCGCAAGGCCATCTCTGAGCAGAGCGGAGCCATTGTCTACTGCCCCATCAACCGTACCTTCCCCCTGCGCTACCTGGAAGCCAGCTATGGGCTGGCCAACAGCAAGCATGGGGGACCCCACAGCCCCGCCAGCCAGAAAGGGGGGCACATCAAGAGGAGGAGCATCACCATGACGGACGGCCTGACAGCAGACAAGATCACCAGGGCTGAGGGTTGCCCAACCAGGTGAGCACACTGTCTCATCCCGGCTCAGCTGGGCAGAGGACCAGCCCCTGGGAAAGAGGCAGGGCCACACTTGGTCCCTGCTCCCTGGCTGCAGGGGTTTGGGCTTGGGGATTGAAACTGTCCCCGCTCAGGTGCGGAGATGCACTAAAGTATGGGGGGAAGAACCGGTGCCCAGCTGGAACTGGGGTTTTGTCCTAGGCCAGCCACACTGAGCTGCTGCAGCAGACACCCAGTAAGCAGACATGACTTTAGCATCACACGCCAGAAGCCAGAGAGTGTTTTACAATCACCCAGCCCAGAATTACCAGCATGTCAGGGCTTGTCAGAGCCGGGGAGCCAAACTTTCCTAGGCAGATACAAGGGGAGAGCCAGTCCTAGACACCAAAAGGGCATTTGTTGATTTGTTTTTGGAGGGCCCTTTTAGTTTTAGAGTCCTTTCTGTTCAGCTGGAGCATTTGCAAGGAGTTACCAAGCAGAGCTGAAAGCCTGATGCTCTGGAAGAGACCGATGGAGCTGTACTGATGGAGGTCTGCACAGCCCCCACATGGCTGATCTGCTCACGTTAACCTTGGAGCAGTTTGGCTTCTCTGGAGGTGGAGAAGGAGATTTTATTTGCACAGCTTGGAGCCTGGCAGGAAAGGCAGTGCCACACATACAGCAGCTGAGGGGGACCCATCTACTCCTGCCTTCCCAGTGGGACACAGCTTGTCCCTCGGCCTGTTGTTGAGCCAAGCTGCTTTCTCACCACCCTGACCTTCTCAGCCCAAGGGCAGGGTGAAAACATGCCAGCAGAAAACAGGCAACTAACTGTTATGGCAGGGAAGAGGAAGACACTCAGACTTCTAGGAGAGCATATATGTTTCCAGAAAAAGAGCCCAGATCCATCAGTCTTTCCTCACTATTCACATTTTCCCCAAACCGCTTATTGCCACCACCATTCTCCCATCCTCCTCCCACCGCAGAGGCACAGCACTCAAGACCAAACACACCATGGCAGCCCAGCCCTCACCCATGGCAGGGAGCACAGTGAATTACCAGCCATGCCTCCTTGCAGCCCTCCCTGTGCGCAGCCCCCCTCTCCCATACACAACAGCTTTTGCAACACCATTGACACACAGTGTTTGCATCGGGCCACAACTGCTGCTCCACCAGCGCAAGACCTCCTTGCTTGCTATGCAGCTGCTTGCACACACACGCTGCGGCTTGCCAACCCAGGCACTTCACTGCCTCCATCAGGCACCTGCTGGGCTCTGAGTCCAGCTTCCAGGCACTTTCTACCTCTCCTAAGCTTTGGGTCAGAGCAACAGCTCACCTAACCAACCTTGCAACACAACCCTAGAAAAACTACCCTCCATGATTTTTTTGCCAGAGCCACTTCCCCACAGCACCCAGGAGCATAGCCACACCACACTGTACTGTACTGTACTGTACTGTACTGTACCTTGGCATCAGGGCACCCCGCTCCCATGCTCCACATGACCAAACTCCCCAGAGGTAGGGCTGTCTCTCCTTTATATAGGTACGACCCCTTCTGGTCCCAGCTGCCTGCAGGTTCTGCCCACTCATTGCTCCAGCTGAGCTCGTTATGGGTTCACCTCATTATGGGTAGTTGTGGAAGGAGGTGATGACTCAAGGGGAGGTGATGGGACAGCAAACCCTCATCCCAGCCTCTCTGCCCTTCCCTGGGCCCTGTTTGCAGGGACTAACTTGCCTCATCTGCCCCCCTCCCCAGTGTGTCCCTGCCCCATCACAGAGACATCATTCGCAATTGTGCCGTCAGCGTGGACCAGATCCAAGACCTGCACTCCCCGATGTCCCCCATCTCCGAGAACCCAGCATCACCTGCCTACAGCACAGGTAGGCATCACCCCTCCATCCCACTGGGGGCAGTGGGGATGTGGTTCAGGCTGGGCTTGGCATGAGTGTGACGCAGGGACCTGGGGAGGGGGAACCCAGCTGGCTGTAAAGACAAGCCCCTGTGTCACTCCTTGCTAGCGAAACCCCATCCAGGTCTTTGCATGGCAAAGAAAACTGTCCTGACGGAGGGCTTGAGCTGAGGATGGGACCTCAGCCCGTCCTCGGCCGCATTGTCGTGCAGCTGTCCTGGGACTGGCTGAGTCTGTTTGGGCAGCAGGGCTTTCCCCGAGCTCCATGTCCCCGGGCTGCTGCATCCATGGCCCCTACGCGTGTGCCGTCCTCCAGACTCTGATAACAGGATCTCCTCTGCTCCCTACAGTTACACGGCTAAAACCACATGCCTGCCAAGCTGCTGGGATTGCCCCGACCTCTCCAGTCATAAGAAGGTCCAGCGAGCCCCAGCTGTGCCCGGGGAACAACAGCAAACCTCTGCCAGACCACAGCACCCACTCGACTCCCTGCCACGGGTATGCCCGTGCCTCCCCCTCTCCCTCCGTGAACAGCTACAGTGACCCAGACACAGGGCATTACTGCCAGCTCCACCCCACCTCACCCATCAGCAGAGACCGGCCAGCTCATGACACCAAGCAGCTGCCAACAAAGAGCTATGTGGAGAGGCTAAAGGTGGAGGAAGGACAGAGAGGGACTGTGGAGAATGGCTCTGGGGAAGCAGAGGCAGGGCAGAGGCTGAAAGGAGAGCTGGACTTCATGGGCTTTGTGCCCCCCACCATGGAGACAACCTCCTCCTTCAACCCCGTGGCCTTCCAGTCACTGCTTATCCCCCTGGAGAACAAACCCCTGGAGATGGCTGTGCTCAAGAAGGTCAAAGAGCTGCTGGCAGAGGTGGACGTGAAGACGCTGGCCAAACACATCACAAAAGTGGACTGCCTGGTACGGCCGGGGCCAGGCGGGAGGGACAGGCACCTCTGCCCTCCGATCGGGAGGCATCCACGAGTATTGGAGCATCCCTGCTGGGCCCTGCCATGCTGTATCAGCTGGGGCAGGCAGAGGCTGGGCTGGGGCAAGAGGCTGCCAGAAGACGCTTCAGCCTCTCCTCAATTAACAAATGTCTAATCAGCTCTCACCTTTCTTGCCAGGTTGCCCGGATATTGGGTGTGACAGTGGAGATGCAGCGGCTCATGGGGGTGAGCTCTGGCATGGAGCTGCTCACCCTGCCCCACGGCCACCAGCTCCGCCTTGACCTGCTGGAACGGTATAGCACGGCGGAGGCGAGCCCACTGGGCTGCCCCTCACGGCACAGCCCAGCTCCCCTGGGGTGTCCCCAGCTTGGCACGGGGGGGGTCTACTGCACCTTATGGGGTGGAGGAGCCCCAGCCAAGCCCTGGGAGCACCCCCAGCCTCCCTGCACTGACCCCGCTCTGTGTCTTGCCCCACGGCAGGTTTCACACCATGTCCATCATGATTGCTGTGGACATCCTGGGCTGCACGGGCAGCATGGAGGAGCGGGCAGCCCTGCTGCACAAAACCATCCAGCTGGCCGCTGAGCTGAAGAGCACCATGGGAAACATGTTCAGTTTTGCGGCCGTGATGAACGCCCTGGAAATGACACAGGTAGGGGGATGTTCCCTTCATCCTCGTGGCCTGAGCTCAGCCCCCTCGCCCAAAACACATTCCTCTCCCTGTGTCCTGTGGGCTCCAACACCCGCTGGGGTGGGAGAAGGGGGGAAAATGCCCAGGGTAGGAGGTGTGGGGCCACATCTGCTGGGGTGTAAGCAGGGAAGGGGAAGAGCCATCCCCTCTGCAGAGCAGACAGCCCAGTCCCTCCGGGATCTGATTGTTTTTCGGTGGTTGGGCTTTTTGTTTTGTGCTGGGCTGTGTTCCTAGGAGGAAATGAATCTGCCCTCTGGTACAATACAAATCAGTCTCAAGGCTGTGGCAGCAGCGTCTCTGGGCCACACTGCTCCCTTTGGAAGATGAAAGGAGATTAAAATTCAATTTTAAATCGAGCCCAGCTGGGAAGTCTTGCTTCCTGCCTGCACAAAGGAGGTTGAACGGCTGCCCCCTCCCTGCGTCTCATCTTCAAGGATGCTGTGACGTGGGGAAGCTGCTGTCCTGGGGCACTGGGAGGGGGAGAAATCCTGAACCCAGCCACGGTGCCAGGGATGGTGCCATCTCTGGCCATGAGCACTGGTGGAGGTGGCTGTTTTGGGGAGCAGCAGACACTACTGTGTGCGAGGCTGGGGGCCATGGCTCTGGGGCCAGGCTCTTCCCCCCCTGGGAGCACCTTGCGAGCTCAGCGCATGGGGGCTGTGCTGCCCCCCAGCGCCCTCCATCTGCCCCATCTACTTTCAGATCGCCCGGCTGGAGCAGACCTGGATGGTGCTACGGCAGCGGCACACGGAGGGCGCGATCCTCTACGAGAAGAAGCTCAAGCCGTTCCTGAAGAGCCTGAACGAAGGGAAAGGTAACAGGAGCAACTCCCCTTCTCTCGCCTGCCTGCTCCTTCCTGCTTCATCTGGGCACAGCTTCGCTGGAAGGGGATGTGTTTGAGAGCTCTGACCTTCTCCCAGCCAGGGCCAGACGCTTCCCCTCTGGCTGCTGAACCTCCCCAGCACCCGGCAGGGCCTGTTTGGCCTCGGCTGCCCCTTCCTTCCCAAGGAAGCATTTCATAACTAAATAAAACCAGCAGCTGGGCACAGACACAACTTGGCCGAGCCAAACCCTCGTGCTTACATGGTGGTGCGTGCCAAGTCAAGGGGACAGGGCGGCCAGTTGGGGAAAATGAAAAGCCACATCTCTCCAACACCCAGTGCTCCGGGCTGTGCTAACTTGCTCCCCATTGTGGCTCTGGGAAACACAGACACAGCTTGAGCAGGGACAGCAGCGTTCCCCTCCCAGCACAACCAGAAAGCCCAGCTGGGAGGAGCTGGTGTTGAATGAGGCAATGGCCCCAGGCACAGCCATCGAAGAGCCACAGCCGTTGCTGTGCTACAGCTGGGCCTTAAAGCCTCTCCCGGGAGCAGTGGCAGCCTGGCTTCGCGGGGCTGTGCGGCCACAGGAGCACTCTGCAGAGCTGGGGCAGATGGGGAGTGGGACGCAGGGGAATGGGGCTGCGCAGGATCCTCAGAGTGCCTTTCTCCACAGAAGGGCCACCGCTCACCAACACCACCTTTCCCCACATCATGCCCCTCGTGACCCTCTTGGAACGGAACGAGGCTCTCACGGACAGCCCCGAGCCCTGGGAGACCACTGACAATGGCGTGGAGGTGGTCATGGCCCACCTGGAGGCGGCACGGATGGTGGCCCACCACGGCGGGCTCTACCACACCAATGCTGAAGTGAAGCTGCAGGGTAAGTGATAGGGACAGCAGAGCCCGGCCCTCTGCTGCATTCCCAGTGTGCAGCTCCAGCCCAGCACCAGCCGGAGCATCCACAGGTGCAGGGTCCCCATCCCATCCCAAGGAACTGACTCTCCTTCCCTGCAGGTTTCCAGGGCAGAGCGGAGCTGCTGGAGGTCTTCAGCACGGAGTTCCAGCTGCGGCTGCTCTGGGGCAGCCGTGGGGCCGAGAGCAGCCAGGCTGAGCGCTATGAGAAGTTCGACAAGGTCCTCACCGCCCTGTCCCACAAGCTGGAGCCGGCGGTGCGCTTCAGCGAGCTGTAACCCCCCCCAGGTGCTGGGAGACAGCCCCCGCCCCCCCAGCTCC
>VZSZ01001279.1:0-17646 GCA_013398815.1 Ibidorhyncha struthersii
CGGCGAGGAGGAGCGGGAAAGCCTTCCTCCGCTTCCCACCCTCTCCCAGTGTTTTCCCACCGCTGATTTTTATTTTATTTGTTTTTTTCCCGAGGCGACTCCATTGGAATATGACAGACCCGGTTTTCTCACCCCGATTGCTCCTTTTTTTTGTTTGTTTGTTTTCTTTTCTTTTGCGTTGGGTTTTCTGCTTTGGTTTTCTTTTTTGGGTGTCCGAAGAAAGTCTGCGTCCTCACCCGCTCCTCGAATCCGTTTAAGCACGCGTGAGATCCCAGGAAAAGACATTGAATCCTTCTGGTTTTGTGTGTAAAGGGGGATTAGCAAATCCTGGANNNGCAAATCCTGGACTTTTTTTTTTCTTTAAAAAAAAAAAAAAGTGAAATAAACTCTAGAGGCAGAGGATTTGCTTTTGCACAGAAAAGGGGCGCGAGCGCTCTCTGCTGCCTAGAGAGATGCCGGAAAACTACTGAAAATAGTTTGGGAACTTTTTTTTCTTTTGGTGAAACTTGGATAACACTTCTCAATGCAGAATGATTCATTTGACGTATGTAGATTCACCTGCCTTTTATATTATATATATATGCCGAAATATATATATTTATAAAAGAAAGGGAGGAAGAAGAGAAAGCCACCTGAAGTCGCATTTTGAAGTGACTGCACGTATAATCGCAAATGCTGCTTTTTATTGCTATGGCACAAGAACATCCATTTGGAAAATGTGGAAAATTTCAGAAGTCTCCTTTCTCCCGCTGGTCTTTCAGCCCTCTTCTCTTCGTCTGCACTAAAACCATCCGTATCACTGCCGTCTCCCCACTCTTTCCTCTCTTGCTCCCTGCATCCAAACCATTATGATTAAAAAAAAAAAAAAAAGAAAATAGTTACCTGCTGGCTTATTTGGGTTGTGTCTTAACTATTTATCATGTATGTATATACTTGTGGGTGAAGATTGTGAGCCTGGTTTTGTTTGATGCTGGTGGTGAGTGTTTCAAAAATATGGTTTGGGCAATATGCTTTTTTTTGTTTGTTTTCCTAGTCTTAAAACTAAAAAAAAAAAAACTTGAGTCTGCCATGATTATTTCCCATTGCACTGAATATTCTGCTTTGTCTCTGATGGTTTCACCTGCAGTTTGTTTTTGGCTTTCTCCACTTCAATTTGAGATTATTTAAAAACAGCTCCAGATTTAAAGAAGAAAAAGAATGGAAAAAAAAAAAAAAAAAGNGAGAAAAAAAAAAAAAAGAGGAAAAAAAAAAAAAGCCCTGTTGAAAGCATCTACTACTAATGCTGTAATTTGCAAGGAACTGCTTGGCCGAAGTCTTTCTGTAAGCATGGAAGGGGGTGTCCAGCACTTCCACTGGTGCTTCTGTGCGATAGTTACGGGGTGGGAACAAGATCTTTTCTAGTGAGGTTTTTATCGTTGTTACCAGATGGTTGCACATTTTTTTTTTTTTGACTAAATGGATTTGCCACAATGAAATGTCATAACATTTATGACATGATATTAAAAAGTGTATTGTAAAGCCAAGTTCTAGATGGATTTTTAAAAAAGAAATCTTGGTTATAAACCCAGTCTAAAGGGAGCTCTGTCCAGTGTTGTAAAGACAACATGATGTAACCCATATTTATATTTTTATAAAATACCTATTAAGACTGTGAATCTCCTGTGTGAATTGCTGGGTGAGTTGTTTAAGAAAAGTATTGTTCCTTTCCAGTCTCCTGGAGCTTTAGACACGCTGAGATTTTGGGAAACTGTACGTTGGGGAAGGGGGTTTGCTCTGAAATTGTGAGTTGATGTATTTTTACATCCCTTTGTATTTTACTGAAAAGCTGCTGCCCTTCCTAGTCCCTAGAGTTTCAATTTTCTATGCAACCCCCACACCCCGTGTCTCTCTTGATCCTGAGAAGTAAAAGGGATGCAGATTGATTCAAATTGAAATGAGGGTCCCCCCCACCCCCCTTGTTGGCTCATCGTGCTGCTGACCCTTCACGCCAAAACGGGGAGTACAAGAAAAAAAAAATAAAATAAAAAGAGGCAGGTGGGGGAGGCTCTTTCGTGCATGACTGGTCGCCTTCCGGCAGTCATCTTTTTAATTATTATTATTATTTTTGTAAGAAGAATATATTGATAATGTCAGTGAAATAAGCAGACATTGAAGCTGATGCACAGATTGCTCCAGAAAGGAGTTTTTCTGTAGATTTTTCTTTAGATGCGAATACCTTTTTTAATTATGTTAATTAATGTTAAGAATTTTTAGGCTTATATTGAAGCTGTATGTGGGTCACTATATGATCATTTCTAACTGGATAAAGTCTGTACAGTACAGCATATTCCTGAGTGTATGATATAGACGTGTAGCCCCAGAGTGCGAAATTTATAAATAAATTTTTCATTGCTCTTTTTATAAAAAAAAAAAAAAAAAAGGCTTTTTCGTTTGTTCTTTCCCACGTGGTTATGGGCAATGTTGGGTGGTGGCTCCTGCGGTGGGGGGTGGCTAGCCGGGTGCCCCAGGTCCCTGTTTCACTGTCTGAACCTGCAGCTCTTCAGGGTTAAATGCATCCCTGAAGGATGATGCTTGGGGTGGATTTTGGGGGCCTGCTGGAGTGTGCAGCCACTTCCTGCAGGCTGGAGGAAACTCCATGGGGCTGGGGGGTGTCCTGGTTTGCCCCAGCCCAGCCTTTGGGGGCTGGTGGAGGGGTGATGGCTCAGACCGAAGCCTGGTGCTGGACCGGGCATGTGGGGTTTGAGCTATTCCTACAGAAGCCGTTTGCCCCAAGGGAGTGAGGTGGGAGCTCTGCAGCCAGTCCTGGGATGGCAACTATGGCTATGGGGTGTGTGGTTTGGGTCTGCAGCCTCAGCCTTGCCAGCTGAGCACCCCCACGGCTCCCTGCAAACCTTCCCAGGCTTTCCTAGTCCAACCTGGGCCCCAGCGAGGGTTTGAGGTTGCTTGGTCCTCGCTAAGCCCTTGGGCTGTGAGGATGGAGTCACCTCTAGCTAGAAGCTGCCGTCAGGCTTGCGGTGGCTTCAGCCACCCCCGGAAGGAGCATGGGTTGAGGGTCTCCACCCCCAAAGGCATGTCTGTCCCCTCGCGTGGCTCAGAGCAGGCCGGTGCCCAAAATCCATCTGAGCCCTGCACCTTTGGAGGTTTTCAAGGCAGGATTCGGCCGCTCTGGGAAGTGGGAAGAGCAGAGGCAGCCCCATGTCTGCACCGGCTGGGTCCTGCCTGCAGCCGAGGCTTTGAAGGCAGGGTGAAGGCAAGCCTCCCTCACTGGCAGCAGTATGGGCTTTTGGATGAGGCTTTTTCTATATTGATAATTTTGCCAGCTCTTGAAATGCCCAAATCCCTGGGAAATTTGTGCCATGCCCAGTTTGGCTCCAGGCTGTGGTTTCCCAGGGATGCCAGGAGGGCTGTCCTGCAAATGGCAGTGGGGAGGAAACCTGGAGAAAAGGCTCAGTGTGACCTTTCCAGGTTGGCCAGCCTCCACTCCGATGTGCCAAGCCCCCTGCCATCTAGGGCCAGCGTGGGACAGTGCCTGGGACGGACACAGCCAGCTGTCCCGGGCTGCCCTAGGGACACGCAGCCCACCCAGGCAGCAGCCCACTGTGGAAAAGATGGGCACCAAGTGTCCCGACTGGTTTTTAGCAGGAAAAAAAGATGATCCCAAAACCATCAGTCACAACCGCTGGTGGTCCTGCTGGTTTATCACCTGGGGTCTTCCAGCAGCCGCTGACTGGCCAAATCTGTGGGACATGTGTGCAGGGTGAGCACTGCTCCCCTCTGCTGCCGTGGTACGATTTTGTCCCACTTGGGCACTGCGTGACAGCGACACACCACCAAGTGCCACCAAACCTCCCACCATTGCAGTACTCCCCAGGGCCAGGGCGCTGCAGGGTTACACCTGCAGGTGCAGCTCACCCCTGCCTGTGTCCCCGGGCTTGGGATGCTGCAAAAAGCTCATCCAGGTGTCTGCTTTCGGTTGCCACAGGGCTGGGCTCAGCCCGGGTCGCCTCAGCCCCACAGCTTCTCGCTGTTCACCTTGTCCCAGGGCTTCTGCCAGCCAGGCTGGGCCAGCCATGACCTCAAGGATGGGGTTTTCTGAGGAAACGCAGCATTTCTGCTCACAGCTCCTCTCTCCCTGGAGCGGATAGAGCGGGCTGGGGCCTGCGGCAGCCCTTTTGCTGGGGATTTGGGCTGGGCGGTGAATACAAATGCCCCCCCATCACCGAGCCCAGTGCCCGCAGTGCCACCCTGCGTCCCCAGGCTCCCACGTGTGCTGGCCCCAGCACTGGGGATGCACCGAGGGTGCAGCTCAGCCCCAATGCCCCAGGGCTGAGCCCTGCATGGCCCGTGGCCACCCCTCTTCGCAGCTCTCCTCTCTACAGAAACCCTGTCCAAGAAATCTAGGAACTCCAAAGACTTGCTTTTTTTTTCTTTTTTTTTTCTTCCCCTTTTCTATTTCTGTTCCAATAAAACAAAAATATTGGATCGTTTGGTGGCGTAAGCACATTCTTCTGGCATTTTTGCATGTCCCTGGCTGCGCGTTATTGTCCGCCGGCCACATTACGTAGGTGCTGTTGTTCCAAGAGAAACCAAAGCAAGAATTTGAACTTTCAAGTGCTTCCTGCCATTGTCTTTTGCTTTTGTTTGTGCTACTGACTCCAAACCAGATGGATCGGGCTCCCCTCCGGCCACGGGGGCGATGGGAAGTCAACACAGCCCGGCGAGGTTTGACAGCTTTGTCTTCTCTTCTATTGCCCTTCATCCGTCAAGCCCAGCCATCGGAGCTGAATCGACCAACGCATATGGATGGGGGGGGGGAGGAGGTGGGATTTTATTTGAATTTCAGGGAGCTTAACACAGTGAGTAATGAATGAGAAAGAAAGCCGGCAAGCGGGTGAGCGAGAGGGGACGGGCTGTAATCAAAATTCAGTACATTTTAAATAGATGCTTTGTTGGGCGCTTGTATGACTATGATAATGCCGCAGCCTGCAGATCCGAATAGGAGTTACCTTTTTTTTAAAGAAAAGATCACAATCGACTACTGTTCGGTGCCGGGGAGGAGACAGCGGCTTGGTCTGGCTGGCCAGGCTGGCCTCTTTTTCAGCCTTCGTATTTTGCCCCTTCTTGATGCTTTCTGGGCTCCATCCCTGCCGTCAGGGTGAGCCCCTCTGCGTGGTGGGTGGGAGGGGGTGGCAGGGTGGCCGGGCAGGCTGCGGTTGGCAGCACCGGTGGTCCACAGTGCGTCGTGCAGGACGGGACGGCTCATGGTTTCAACCCATGTTGCTGCTGACCCAATGCTGCTGTCATGTTTGGTTCTGGGACTTGGTGCGAAAGTTCTGGCCCTCAAAATCCTTCCCATGCTGGTGCTGGAGCTGGCCACCCCCTTCCTGAGGCATGGAGCTGTTTTGGGGTCTTCCTGCAGTGTGCACGATCCTCACACCCTGCCACAAGGTGGGTGTGAGGGTTTCAGTGCCAAGCCCCCATGCCTTAAAATTGCTGTCACTCCGCAGACCTCCATGCTTGGGGGGGCTGTGTCACCCCAGGGATGCTCCCAAGCCTGGGATGCGTCAGCGCAGGGACTGCAGGTGGCTCCTGCTTCTCCTCAGTGGCAGCAAGCGTCCCAGGGAATGACACTGCTCTGTCGTGTGGGCAGCAGAAATGTCTTCTCTTCCCAGAAACTCTTCAGCTGCCATGTCCCACTGTGACCACGGGCACCCATCTCTTGGGGTGCCCACCATGGGATGCCCAGGGAGAGGCGACCTCTGGGTCTCACACCAGGTGGGATGCAGACCTGCAGTTGCAATGTAGTTTTTGGCTTCTTCATGTTTGCAGGTTTCTCTTCCTGAGCCTAAAGAAATGGCCAAGCAGGACAACATCCTGGTTTGGCTTGTTTTGGGGAGGACAGTGGATGGGGCTTGGGTCTGGAGGGGTGGAAGGCTGCTTGGATGGAGGGGTGGCTGGGGAGGGATGCGGAGTGGCCGGGGAGGGTTTGGGGGGAATAACTGAAGACATGAAGGGATGGAGGAAAGAAGGGATAGGGGGTGGCTGGGGAGGGATGGGGGAACAGAGGCATGGCTGGGCATGGACAGAGGGATGGGTAGAACAATGGACAGAGGCAAAGCTGGACAGCTGGATGGATGACAGGCTGGGTGTGTTTGGGACAACTATTTAAACTGGAAACTCCTCCTTCAGCCTGAATCCAACACAGTTCTGTGGCTGGGAGCAGTCTCTGAAGGCAGGCCAAGAAGTGCAGCACCTCCAGCATCAGCCTCGTGAGGTGGCAGACCTTGGTCTGGCTGAGCTGGAGATGTCCTCCTGCTTCTTTTTAGGAAGACGGTTCCCAGAAGGTGCCTTCCCTTTCCCCTCATGATCTGGGCAGCAGCCCTGGCAGCACAGAGGAGCTCAGAGAGGCACAGAAACCCAGCCATGAGCATTGGTTGTTCACTTCAGCCCCTCTGGTGGAGCAGTGCATGTCGGGCTGTCCTTGGCCGTGGCCAGCTCTCGCTCACTGATAAATCCATCCTCCTCATCTCTGATCCAGCCCAGCATCAACCAGCTTCATATTTACCCCGGGCAGGATGGCCATGCCGGCAGCGTGGCTGGCTCTGCTGACCCCCCGTGGTGCCAGCCTTGCTGCGGGCATGGAGGACCCCGGGGACCCTGGCACAGGGGTGGGTGCAGGCACAGCACAAAGCAGAGGCGGGGTTGACTCAGCGAGCACGGCCACGCGCAGCCCTGGCTGGAGGGGACATCGGCCGGGCAATGGCTGCTAAGCCACTGCAACGTCTTGGTGGGGTGTTGGGCAGTGCGAGGCTGAGCCTTCACATGGGGCCTGAGCATCATCCCGGGGCTTTGTGCCCAGAAAGGCGAGGGCAGAACAAGCACACCTCTAGTTCAGAATGGATTATACAGCCAAAGTGCCTGGAAACAGCACCTCTGCAGCCTCCTCTTATCCCTGGCAGTGCACTGCAACCTCTTTCCTTGTTTTCTCCAGCTGAAAAAAACACCTCTCACCTACGCCCAGTCAACAGCAATGTTATTACATGCGATGCAGTTGCGCAGACAGACTCCGAATGTGCCCAGACCTCTCTCAGGTTTTTTGCCCAGTACCAGACCTCTGCCCGTGCACCCCTGCTTGCCTGGGGAGCTCTCGCTGCCATGTCTCAGTGTGGCTGTCCCTCTGCTTGCTGGGACAGGAGCAGTGTAGCAGCTCCCCGGACACCTCATTTCCTTTAATTATGTGTAAAACAATCATCCAGTGGCTGGAGGGCTCTTCCAGTGAGCGGGTGCAGAAGCTGGAGGCACTCATTGCATGCTTGCAGCGTGCTCCAGGGACCTCCCCTGCTGCCCCATCCCATGCCCAGCCTTCCCCATGGAGAGATCTCGGCTCCTGCAGCAGCCTGACACCTTTGGGAACCGCCAGTTGGTGTGACACTTTCTGGGATCTCTCCCTGGATGTTTCAATTTGGAGGTCACAGCTGGGGGACCCCCGATGCCAGCCACAGGGGACTGGGGCACCCCAAGTCCCTGCAGGAAGAGGGGTGCAGGGTAGCCTGAGGCAGCAGGGCTGTGTGTGCGGGAGGGTGCCAGCCCTGCATGTCCCCATGAGCAGGGGGGAAAGGGGCAGCCCTGGCCTCCCTCCGCGGTGCCAGGAGCAGGCTCTTGTCCCCCAGCGCAGTGCCTGGCTGGGGCAACAGTCCCCGGCAGGTCTTCGCATTTCACCCTGCTCACATTCACAGCTACGGTGACAACTCCGAGCCGCCCCCCGTCCCCTTTTCCACTCACGACTCTCCCTCATTCAAAGCCTGTGTCCTTTTAAGCTATTTTTTTCCCGTCCTATTCATCTCCCGGACGCCTCTATCCTTTTCTCTTGCCTAGCCTCTCTCCCGGAGCAGCTGCTATGCTAATAAGCATGAGGCAAAAAAGGGAGCGAGCCTTTGCAGTGGCTGGGGAGGAGAGAAAGACCCCAGAGCCCTCCAAATGCTAAATAAATCCAAGGCTGGAGCAGCATCCCCGAACAAAGAGGCCTGGCCTCCCCCCTCTTTTCCCCTCTTCCCAATTCCACCACCTTTTCACATTCAAATCCATTAAACAGTGAGCAGAAAGACCCCGAGTATTCATAGCATTGCATTAAAGAGAAAGCCCCGTGGTCCCTCTCCATCCCAGGCTCTCCATCCCCATCAGGCTGCCTGGGGGCTGCGTCTGCCGGGGGCTGGGAAACACCAGGCTCCGGCCCCTCAGCATGGCAGAAGAAGGATAAAAGCCCTCCGGGCACCACACAGGGAGATGAGTTGCCTTTCACCTGTGTTTCAGGTTTCTTCCCTCCCTGGGACCCTTGGGCTCCTCCATCGGGATGGAGCTCCTGGTTTCTGCAGGCAGCGCAGGCGGCTGCCAGGGGTTGGATGGGAACCACAGGGGATGGGAGGGTCTGGGGGCGCAACAAGGTGGGGACCCCCTGTGTCTCCTGCCCATTAATGGTGCTGGGGAGTGTTATGACAGTGACAGGGCGATGGGGACACCCAGATCTTAGGGTGGCAAAGATCTCCCACAGAATATCCCAAAAGGCAGGGCTCCTGGTCTTGGTGAAGGGTGAGAAAGGCTCCTGCGGGGCCAGGCACAGCCGAGGGCAACTGCGACATGCCCACCAGCCCCTGAACAAGGACCAGCCACCTCTGCCTCACCACGGCTGTGCTTACCCAGCGGGGCAGGTGCCGCGTGCTGATAATGAAGGTCCCTTATGCCAAAATTGATGATTTTCTACCCATTTTGCCTATTTTGCCCTAAAGTCAGAGCAGCTTTCTGGTGCAAAGACCTCAGACATCTTTGCCTGACCAAGAGGATGCAGTGATGGAGGTGGACATGTAGGTGGGCTCCATGTCAACTGTTGAGGCTGGTGGTGGGTGGTGGGATGTGTGAAGGGATGTAACTCTTCTCTGGAGGAGGAATAGATGGGGATTTTCCTCTGCTTTCTGGGGTGGAAATGGAGACACAGCTCCAGGAAGGATTTCATTGTTTTTTCTAGTACCAAGTTTCTGCTTGCAGTCACAGGACTCCCAGAGATGGGGCTTTTAGTACCAAATATTGAAAAATGTTTTAAAATCATAAATTGTAGCATGTGATTGAAGCTGTCTGAGTGATGCAAGCTGGACCATGGAGACTGTGATGGCCACATGCGGTGCTCAGGAGGCAGCAGTCACAGGGACCGTGCCTGTGCAGCTCACTCAGTGGAGTGGGATTCAGCTCTGACCCTGAGGTGTCCATCCGAGATGGTGCCTGGGCTCCTTCACAGGCTGTGGAAGCCAGGGAGGGATGGCAGCACTTAGACCCAAGCTCCTTCTGCTGCTTGAAGGTGTCCTTGCATGTCCTGCCTGGGCTCTGCCCCAGGGCCTGGAGGCCATCCTGTCTCCTAGACTTGCACATATGTCCTGGGCACCCTGGAGCATCTCAGCTGGCACCAGGGGGCTATCTTTTGGTGCGTGAATTCTGCTCTGTGTCAAATACAATCAAGAATCAGGAAGGTGATTGAGGCTACCCTGGCAGGCCACCTCCATGTGCTCAGCCATATCCCACCTTGGGCTCCTGCAGCCATGTTTACGTGGTCACCAGAGCTCCATCCTGACCATTATGGGTGCTGCATGGCTTTGGGGTGCATGAGGGACCAGGCCAGCAAGAGATCTAGATCAGAAGATGGGGAGAGGTGGGACAACCCTCAAGAAACCTAAAATGACATTAACCGCTACATGGGACATGGGACACAGGACCTCAGACCCCTGTCCCTCCAATGCAGGGCCCCAATGCTGTGTGTCTAGTGCCCTGAGGTGTGTCTTTGCTTGGGAACCTGGGCTCCCTGGGATGTTCCTAACACCGTGGGATCCCTGGGGTGCCTTCACAACTGACTCTTTGGGGCTGTAGGACTTTGGTGACCCACCCCGTCCTTCTTCCCCACTGCAGACCACCAGCTTCTCAGCCTGGAAACGTCTTGCTCACTTCGGGGCCTTGTTGGGCTCTACGAGGGATGTGTTTCCCCAGAAAACAGAGCTCTCTGGAGTGAATATCAGCAGGGACCTGGAGAGGTTTCTGAGAACAACCTCCCCCTGTTCTGTGAAGGAAACAAGCTCCAGCCAGGAGTCTCAGCCTCAGATTCCCAGTTCACAGAGAAGGGGGGTGTTTCTGTCGCAGCTGTGGGGAACTTGTGTGTGCAAGCACTAAGGATTGACCCAGCATGCTAATAACAGGGAGGGAACTGTGCTGCTCCTGCTCTGGTGGACAGGCCTTGCCTTGGCAAGGGAGGTGTCCTTGGGCAGAGACAACAGGCACCGATCCTGCACTACCCTGACCAGGTGACTTACTTCTACCTGCTCCTCACCTGAGATGAGACATGGAGGGTTGACCTGGTGTGGAGGGTGCAAGAGGTGTGGAAAGACCCAGATGCTGCTGACACCACAGTCCTACTCCTAGGTGACTCCCCATGTGTCCCCCCACGGGCTTGGTCAGTGATAGGTGCCCACCACTGCCCTTGGGGACCCCTCATTCCCAGTGTGACCCCAAGCCCCTGCTCCATCACGCTGCTCTGCTCCAGCCCCTCCCAAGGATCAGCCCCAAGCAGCACAATCCACCCTGCCCCAGACCTGCCCTCAGAGCAGCCCAAAGCCCAGAGCGTGGCAAGTCCTTCATCATGCACATGCTGGTGGTATGGGGTAAATGGGATCAGTGGGAGAGATGAATCCAAGCCACCATGCCTTATCTGCACCCCAAAGTGCATGGCTACAGGAGGTGCTGAGAAGGGCAATGAACACCCGTGAACTTTTTGAGGGGTCTTCTGTGGCTGAGAGGACATGACTGACAAGCAGTGGAGCACCACCATCTCTGACACGGAGGCTGTGGCTGGAAGTGCCCCAGCCCTTCTCCAGGAGGGCAAGCACAGGCCTGACCCTGCTGCAGGCTCCAGCCCTCCTCCAAGCACTGAAGCGGTGGTGTCTGCCCTATAAACTCCAGCCCTGCAGGATGAGGCCCATAGCTCTGCTGGGGCAAGGGCTGTGAACATCCCAGAGACCCAACTTGCCCCACATTGCTCCCAGGCTGGTCCAAGATGTGCCCCAGATGCCTCCTCATCCTCACGGAGCTGACCCAAGGGACCTGCAAGCACTCCAGTGCTGTTGTCCCCCAGTGTGGCTGCACCCTGAGGGGCTGCAGCATGGTGGGACCATCCCAGGAAGGTCTACCTGCAGCGGCAGGTGGGACAGGGGTCCGGGAGGTCCCTCTGATGGGCCAGCCAGGGAGAAAGGTCCCTGTTTAGCAATGCAGGAATGCAGGTCCGGCTGAATGCAGCGGAGGCGGGTCTGATCTGGTGCCCCACTAAGCCCCCATTCTTTCCCAGCCGGTGCATCTTGTATTCAGGCTGCCTGCTCCTAAGCAGAGCGTCTTTAATCCTTCCCTTGTCTCCTCCATTCCCTTTCAGGCCTTTGGCCAATGGGAAGGGGATGAGCAGCTCTCTCCAGGAAGGAAATTAAAAGCGGGGAGGAGGGTAGGGAGGAGGAGAGCGCGGGGAGGGGGACTTGGAAGGGGAGACAATCCTGGAGTGGAGATGCCAGTCATCGGGGTCTCAATAGCCCCATTCACCCTGCCCAGCCACACAGAAAATCAGGGTCACCAGGATCCATGCCCTGCCTGGAGACAACTGTTGCTTTATTCTTTTTAATTGCTGGAAAACGCAGAAAAGTTCACTTGTGTGTGTGGCTGGCTCCGGTGGGGGCTGCGCTGGGGGGCGCAGGCAGCGGAGGAGCGGGAGGGACGGGGTGAGGCCGACGCACAGCGAGAAGGGACACAAAAAGCAGCCGCACGTGAGGGTGGAGGCTGCGACCCGGCGCAGCGGAGAAGCCATCTGTACGGCTGGGCAACTGGAGCAGCAGGCGGCTCGGGGACGGGGAGCTGCACTGCAATAGGGGCACAAAGGCTTCGTCCCCTGCGCACACATGGGAAGGGTCTCATGGGGTTTTGGGATGGAGAGGGCAGCCCCAGGTCCAGCGGCCAGGCAGAGGACGGACCTGTGCAGACAGATGTGCGTGAGTGGATGGGCAGGTGTCCCCACATGTCTGGACACGGAGGTGCCTGGGCTGATGCTTCTGGCTGGAGACACAGCCACCGGGCAGCACATGCACCCACGTAGGGGCACCCGGTGGCACATCACCACCCCAACCCGAGGATGCCAACACACCTCCCAGATGGACACACAGCCATGCCACTTCCACCCTGAGACCCTGCTCCAAGTGCCACCCCGGTCAGGGGGACAGTTCCACCTAAGGTGGAGCTTCTGTCCTTCTGCACCCATGCAGCCAGCCCCAGGGGTGTCCTGGAGGACACGTGTGCAGCCTCGGGGCTCCATCCCAGCACCCTTCTTGCCCTACCATCCATCCGTCTTGCTGACCCATGTACCCAGCTGTGGCTGAGCACCAGCCTTGAGACGCAGGCTACCATGGGTCATGCGCTACCAATCAGCAGCCCAGCAGGTCTGCACAGGCAGGTCCACAGCTGCCATCCAGCTTTGATAGGCGCTGGGAGTCAGGGGATGCTCTGGGAGCAGGACACAAGTGGCTGGGCCACAGAAGGAACCAGTCCCAGCATGTCTCCATCAGGGACATCTCTGCCGTCTGTGAGCCTGGGGTGGTTTGTGCCTGTCATAGCCCCCAGATTTGGGTTGCACTTCCCTCCCCGGTCCAGCCTTTGCCCCCTTTTGCTCTGTCCTTCGCTGAACACTCAGCTGTTCTTTCTGAAGAGCATCAGAGGTGTGCTGGCCGTGCTGGTGGTCCTGCCTGCTCTTGTTCTGCAGCTTGTGCTCATCCCACAATATGCTCCCAAGCACTCTGTGACCCACGGGACACAAGGCAGAATCCTGAGGTTTCCATGATACCCATGACCCCTTGCAAGTCCTCACCTCACCCACCCTATACCACCATCCCTCTTGGCTGACATGGGTCTGGCAAGCCCAGTGCAAGGAGGTGCAGGCAGCACCCAGCATACCAGCCAGGCTCTGAAGCAGGGGAGATGCCTGCTGAGCACGGCCCAAGCCTCCATCAGGTCTCCTGACCAGTCCCACAGGCGCTGTGGGGTTGTTCACCCTCAATACAAGGCCCAGAGACTCCCCTCTGCCATGACTGGGATGGGGGACCTCAAAAACCTCAGTGTAGAAGCAGAGTCCCCAAGCTATGAAGCACCCAGTGGGCAGGGAGGAGGAGGAGGAGGGGAAGAAGGAGGAGAGGCAGGTTTGTGGAGCACAGAAAGCAAACCCGCTGCAGAGCATGAGCATCCCATGCTGTTCCCAGGCAGAGGGGCTGTGGGACATACCACCCCCCCGAAACTCAGCCCGTGTGCCTGCAGCCTCAGCTCCCTTCCTGGCAGCTGTTATTTTAAAGCCATAACTGCAGCTATTTTAAAACCATAACTTGACCACCCCCGATTGAATGCAAACAGAGACCTTCCCCAGGCCACAGCCTGGGCAGACTCAGACGGGAGCGTAACCACAGCTGGGGGACAAAAAGGCGTTTGGGAGACAAATCGGTCCCTGGACGTTCGGAGCATTTGGAGGACACGAAGCAGAAGTGAAGAGTGCTGAGCCCTGACACTACCAGATGCCCAGGAGCAAGGGCAGAACTGGAAATACTTTCACACTGATGCTGGGAGCACAAGGGCGAATGGAAAGCTTGGCGGCACGCGATGGCACCATGCACCAGGACAAAGCGATCTGGGGGAAGGAGGGTAACCACCGAGGTGCAGTGATGCTAAAAAGCTACCAGCTTTGTAGGAGTGACTGAGGAGGGGTTTGGTTAGGAGGGGGGTTATGTAGAGTGAAACAGTATAGGAAAAGGTGTGTGATGAAATCTTTGCAGGTGAAAATCCCAGGGTCTGATAATAAAAATGTAAAATTCAGATTGCACACGATGAGAACAGTAAGTCATCTGGAAATATTAAGTGAGACTACAGAATGTGCGAGCTCAGAGAGTGGAGGTGGGAGATCACCTCCCCCATGTACAGACCAGCTTCATCAAAACAAGATGTAGAGATATGATTTGTGGGTGCAGTAAATGAAGCCTCTTGGAGCGATGAGATCTATAACGCACAAGCAAAGATCTTGTTCTGGGCTGGATCTTGAGTGCTTGGGACTGGGTTGAAGAGGTACTAGGGGAACTGCTCCATACTAAAAAGCACAACATTACTAGGTTTAACCGCAGTGGGACAGAGAGGGCCAGGTATATCCCATAATAAGTTCAAGCAAGGGAACTCTGTAGAAATGGTGCATACTATCAAAAAATACCTCAAACCCCAAGATCCTAAACATAACCTGAAGGGTGTTAAATAGGGCATGAGAAGCTTGTGTAAATGAGTGCCATGATTCAAAAAGAAATTCAGGTGATTCAACAGCCCCCCTCCTGGTTTTGTGGGAGACTTAATTGGAGGTGCTATGGAAAATACATTTTAGAAAAAGAAAGCTTGTCTAGGAGAGAAAAAGAAAGTCCACAAGACACGGCAGTTCTGGAAACAGGAGACTAAAAAGCTAAAACTGGATATGCAGACCACCCTGAAAAAGATGCACGTTGAAGAGCGTGCCCTTAAACCATCAAAAGGCAGAAAGCCAACTAAGGGCTGAGGGGATGCTTAGGGTGTAATGGGACCTTCAGGATGATGAGGCCCCATGAAGAAGCACAGTGTTTCCCCATGTTGGCCAACGGTGGTGGGGAGATCCCCAGGCCTGCCACAGGTTGCTCAGAGGAGCCAGGCCAATTTGAAGTCAATCTAGAGGAAGCCCCAGACTGACAGGACAAGCTGGCCGCGGGCATGTCCCCAGGACAGATGGTGTTTACTCACGTCTTGGCAGAACTTATATGATAGACAGCAGAGGTTGCTGGCTGCAGTGTGGTACCTCTCTTTACAACAGGGCAGCAGGCTGGTGGACAGTGAAACTTTCAGCTATGGAAAGAGGGTGCTGGGAGCTAAAAAATTGAGATTCTCGTTGCTGTGGCGCCAGTGAGACAGCAGAGCCTGTAGAGAAGGGTGGGATTGTGGAGCTTGTGGCTGAACATGGAGCTGGGGAGAAGCTGGCAGGGCTCCTTCAAGGGGGGACACTGCCTCAAATACAGAGGATTCAGAGGACATTATCTGTCTGGATTGTCTGAAAGCTTCTGATGAGGCACCACACCAAAGGTTATTAAAGAAACAAACTTGCTGTGGGAGCAGAAGAAAAGCTCTTCCATGAACTGAAAGTTGGTTGAAGGATCAGAAGCAACATATAGGGCTGAACAGTCACTGCAGGATGGAGGACAGTCAGCAGGAGGACAGTCCCAGGGAGCAGCCCTGGGACCGGTTTTATATTTGACATCTTCATCCATGCCCAGGAGAAGGGAGTGAACAGGGAATTCTTCAAGTTCATGGGTGACACTGAGCTCTTCTGGATGGCCAAAGGCTGTGGTGATGGCAAGGAGTTTCGGAAGGACCTCACAAAAGCGAGGGGCATAGAGGTAGGAGGAGGGCTTTGGTGTAGAGAAATGTAGGTGATGCTTCAAGGGAGAAGCAATCAGAGCATGGCATCGGCATGGAGCTTGGGACAAGTGGTTAAACTCAGGAGGAGAGCTGGGAGCCATCACTGACATGGTGATTCCAGAGAACTATGAATTGGCAGCAGCAGCCAAAAAAGTCATTAAAATGTTGTATGATCAAGAAGAGTGTTGGGAACAGGATCAAAACTGTTTTGTAGAAACTGTAGAAAACCTTGATGAGCCCTCATCTTGGGTGCTGTGTGCTTGAGCTCTGGTTTTTACAGCTCAAGAAGGAGACAGAGGAGTTGCCTTGCTCTGGACTTGCTCTGTAATAACCAAGGAGACAATGCCCCAGTCGTGTGCGAGGGGACTGGAAAAGCTGAGAGTCCCCTGTTTGGAAAGGGGAAGACCAAGGGAGGATATGACTGAGGCTTGCAAAATCATGAAGGTGGTGGACAAGATGAGCATGAAACTGTAGTACTCCAGCAATCCTTGGAGTAAGGAGTGCTAGCAGGTGATGGGTTTGAAACAGAGAAGCTAAAGCTTCCTTACGTAGCAGGGTTTGAGCTTACTACCATGGGGGGAAAGGAGCCAGGCAACACTGGCAGGTTCAGAAAGGGACTGGACAAGCTTGTGGACAACAGGTTCATAACGGGACACTGAAAGGATGAGGCAGGAGTGTCTCCTCTAACCTGTAATACAACTAGTGGGGAGTGGGAGGGGAGTCATGCCCATGTAAATAAATAGCGTCTTTTTTTTTCCACCATTGGACACTGAGTCCTGGTGGCCCTCACCTCTGCAGGGCTCTGTCTGATGTGCCACCAGCCACCAGGTCAGGGCATGGGACCTTGGGGCACTGCTTGTGGTGCCTGGTGGTGCCCGGTGGTGCCCCAGGTTCTGCTGTCCCCCTGCAGCACTGCCCAGCCCTGCAGGGGCTGCCAGGGACTGGGGCCTCTCAGCACCAGTGGGGCCGGGGGAATTTGGTCTGCGGGAATTTTCTGCTGATTTCTCCCTACATTTGGTTTCTGTCCAAACTGGTCTGAAACCAAAGTATTTTCTAAACTTCCTGCAAACTGGCAGCTGCTCGCGCCCCGCAGCTCCCGCAGGACCGCTGCTGCCCCGTCTCCCTGCCAGAGCAATCGGCAGGAACGTCCCTCCCCAGGCACTGAGAGCCGCCTGTCCTGGCTGCTGCGCGCTGGGGCTGCGTGCATGGGACCCCAGCAGCCCCCTCCCTGGAGAGACATGCCATGCAGAGGCTCCATCTGCAGCCCTCCACTCTGGCAGCGTGGGGGTTTCTCCATCCCCATCCCTGCCAAAGCAGCCATTAAGCCATCCTGGCACGAACACAGCCACAGCCTCGGGGACGGGGATGGGGACAGCGAATATGTTCTCAGAAGTGAACAAGGGGATGGGTCCACTTCCCTGGCCTTTCTCAGCACAGGCAACGTGCATGAGCAGAGTTTTGCAGTCAGTACAGCTGTTCCCCAGCTTTCCCAGCAAGGATGGTGCCCACAGGCCTGTGGTCGCAGCCACATGCTGCGTTCATGCGCACAGAAGAGGAGAGGACTGGGCTGGATGTGCCCCAGGCCTGCAGCTTCCCCAGTTTTGTCCTTTGGAAGGAAGCAGCTCCTTCGACTCCCCCCCAGCACCAGCAGCAGGAGGAGAGGAGCTGAGCAGCAGCCTCAGGAAGGACAACGGATGCCAGGGTCACGCATCCTACTCCCTCCCCTGCAAGGTCCCAGCATGGGGCACGTGTGCTCCCAGTAAAGCAGACTGGTCCCCAAAGAGGATATTAGGAGCATGTCCTGTGTTGTTCACACTTGGGACCATCACTGTTCGGGCACATTTGGCCCCATGGGGCATTTCTGTGCACGAGCACTGTGGGAAGGCCCATTCCCCACACGGGCAGTGCACGGTCAGCCAGGCCTGCCTCCCTGCCCATTGCCCATTGCCTGCCAACTGCCGCAGGACAGCACAGGGCTCCGGCCCCGCTGCCAGCACTCAACAGCCAGTCCCACTTCACAAAGCTCCCGGTCCCAGTCCCCACTGCCTGTCACTGCCAGCCCCCTCTGCCTATCGCTGCTGGCCCCCTCTGCCCATCACTGCCGGTCCCCACTCACCA
>VZSZ01001279.1:26592-99962 GCA_013398815.1 Ibidorhyncha struthersii
CCCTGCCCCTGAGCCCCGGAGCAGCAGCCCTTTTCCCGCAGGTGGTGGCGCAAGTGTGGGACCAGAAAGATGTTCTCGGCCCTGAAGAAGCTGGTGGGCTCGGACCAGGCTCCCGTCAGAGACAAGAATATCCCTGCGGGGCTGCAGTCCATGAACCAGGCTCTGCAGAGGAGGTTTGCCAAGGGAGTCCAGTATAACAGTGAGTCGCAGTCCAGCGTCGAGGGGGTCTGTCGGGGGCCACAGCCGGCCCCGGGCGGGAGGGGACCCGCATGGGGCCGGCCCATCTGATGCCCCATAGCAGGGTGCGACTGTGAAATGCATATATGTTTTCCTTGGGCGTGGTGGTGCTTTTGCCAGTATTTGCCCAAAGCCAAGTTTGCAGTGAGATGTTAGAGCTTGCGGAAGCGTGGGAGGAGTGAGGGATGGGAAAACTTTTATCTTTCTGTGCGGGACTTGGGAACTTGTAGTGCAGCAGTGTCCCCAGTCAGCACATATCCTGAACGGCTGCCTGCTTTCTGCTGAGTGTGGGTCAAGAGAGAATTCCTTGTAAATCAATCTTTGTCAGTTAAAGCGTCAAGAGAGTAACTCCCCTGAGTGTGTGGGTGACCTTCCCGGCAGCCCAGGATAATGGTATTTATAATTAAGCTCTAGTGGTTATACGATAAGGGTCTATTGAAAAGCTCTGCCCTGCCAGGCTTCAATAAAAGGGGAGTGATGTATGCCTTTATGTGCCCTTGGTACATAATTTCATTCTGTCTGTTGGTTTCTGCAACTGATAGGTTTGCTCTTTTCTCAGGGAACGTTTTCGGAATTTTTTTCCTTTCAGTGTCTTGGCTTAGGGTTGTGTTTTTCCCTTGAAGCTCAATAAAGGTTATTTCTAATGTAATGTTTCAGGAGGGCACTGCAAGTATGTGAAATACATCCCAAAATAACAATTGTGAGATGGGGACAGTAGTTATGTCATCCTTGCTGAAAATAGAGATGGTACCAGAGAGCGCTGTGAGTATGAGCTCGTCTGTGTGGATCCAGGCAGGCAGTGAAATCAGATTGCAGAAGGCCGAGAGACTCGGTTTGGAAAGAGACTGATTTGTAAACGTGGCACTGAATAAATTCTGTAAAGGCACACATGTTGGAGGAATAGAGCTCATGTTGGATCTTAATCTGAACGAGAATGTGAAGGGCGAGGTTTGCACTTTGACATTTGAGGGGTTTTTTTTTCTTTTTTTAGTATTATTGCTATTGACTGTGCCTTTGAACTTGATATGTTTGGAAGCTCTCTGCTTTACTAGCAAGAGCATTTGGTACCTTTATCCATAGCACATCTGTTAGATATGACAGTAGTGCTTAATTTAGAAAATTAGTGTCTTAGCAAGCAGCCAGGAATGTGAACAGAAGCACAGTGTTGGTGTTAAGAGACTTGATTTCCAGTGAAAGACGGGGTGAGGGTGAAACTGTTGTGCCTTGGAATACAGCACTGCATTGTTAAACACATACCTGGAGATCTGGTTAAAGATCATTGATCTGCGCAGAGGTTTTGTGCAGCCCACAGACCAGAACACATCCACGTGCTTCACTGGTACATGTTGAGATCCGGCAGCTAATACCAGCTTGTGAATTATGTAGGAGAAAGGAGTTGACTTTTCAGAGAGTGAACGTTTGTGCTGCGGACAGTACGGATCAGCTGCATGCTGCTGGCACAGCAGTCGACGGGGACGGCTATGTGTTACATGTTGACTAACTGCACTGTTGATGAACCTGCGTGGCTATGTACCTGCTTGCCGTTAATGCAGCAAGGCCAAAAATGCCAACAGCTGAGCTACCAACTATAGCTTTGCTGCTTTTTGTCTCATTGACGGAAGCCTTGGGAAAGCTTTTTGGTTTGTGTCCTCTTTTATCAGGATTTGTGTTCTAGTTACAGATTTCGTATCTGGAATAAAACTGCAGCTTGCTTCACTGCCTTAAGGGAAGCTTTCCAATCTCCATAGTAACTCTTCCTGGGATCGCTGTTATATAATATTTATAGGAGATGCAGGCAGGCTTACGAAAGGGCTTCCAAGTACCCTGCATAGCCATGGCACTGGAGGGATGGGGTAGGTTCCGGCATGGTGAGGTTGTGGTCTCAGGTGAAGGTGGGCTGTGAAGGAATGCCATGACAAGGGCTATTGCTCAGGAAGGGCAGAGCTGCAAATCCTATGTGTTGCCAATGCTCCTTTCTTAGCAAATATATGACATTCAGCAGAGGAGGGTAAAATGTGCTTTGTAGCCACCATTAACACACAGATTTTTAAAACTCCTCCATTCCCCTGGAGCTGCCTAAACCTAAACCAAAGGGTGCCGAGGTGACTGGCTTTACAGAAACGTTTCCTTGCTTTCATAGACCATTACTGATTGTGAACTGAAGCCCATTTCCTTCCCACAAGTACATTTAGTGTGCTGAGAATGCCTTGAGTTGCTTGCTGATAAAGCAGGCAGCAAATGGCCAGGATATGGGCCTTATCACCTGGCTCTTGGTGCCTCGCTGCAGGGCTCAGAACAGGCCTTGCTGGGCCAGCCTTCACGGCTGTCCAGTTTGTTTTGTAACCAGACAGCCCGCCAGTTTGAGGTGATACTGAAGATGGTGTGGTGTTTCAATGGTACTGAGGATTACAGGCACTGGATAGTATGCACCTCTAAGTTGAACCAAAATGATTTGTTTTAACGGTCTCCCTCCCACTCAGCTAAGTTTTCCAAAGGAAGAGTGTTGCAGGGCGAGCAGGTTTAGATTTCTAACGTGATGAGAGCAAAGGCCAGTATTAGCCCTCGGCAGCAGTCACTTCCTCTGCATGGGACATCCTATTTCAAAACAAAAGCATTTTCATACTGTGTTCCTGGCAGACACACTCCTTGTTTGCTCTCTTTATCATCTGCACAGAGCTCCTGTGTTTTACATACCATGGCCCAAATAACACCGGAGTTCCCTGAGCAATGTGGAAGGTACAGAGATGAAAATGATGTGGGTCTGCACCGTATATGTTATGGCTCGGATGTTTATGGGAGATCATGGTTCCAAGTATTGGGAACCAATCTTTGTAAAAACTTGCTCTTTCTTCCCTACTTGGCATAGCCTGAACTTGGATCAGGTCTGGTGCATCCCCGTTTGGATAGCTGTATTGGCCCAGGGCGGGTAGCACAGGCCAGAGTGAGTGGACCTGGTGGAGGTAGAGTGTGAGGTGGATCTTGTTCCTTTGGCAGCGGTGCTTGTTTAAACAAATTACAAGACAAATTACAGAAGGAAGTACCAGCACCAGGTTAGTCAGACATTAATGTAAAGCAATGATGGGCAAACAAGGGTGAAATGAAGGGTTGCACTGGCAAGAGGATTCCCTGGGAGTTATCCATTGATGATCAGTGACAGGAGCAAAAGATGTGGACGTTCTAAAGGTTAAGATCCATCCATCCTGTTGCCCAGAACATGGCACATCTTCTGCTCTGAGCTTTATTCTTGACACTGCACCCAGTGTGCTCACCCTGCCTCTGTGTGTACCTGGAGCATGGGCTGTTCTCCTCATGGTGACTGCCCTGGACAGTCACCACCACTGAAATACCAGTCAGTAGCTGCAAGAATTCCCTCCAGTCCCTCCCCATATTACTTTTCTGCCTAAAACATGCTTTAAAAGAAAAAACTTAATTAACACCATGTATCCTTTTGGTAATCAAAAGGTCCTTACCTCTTTTGTGTTGTTTGAGAGTAGTAGTTCCCAGACTCTGATTGTAGTTTTAAGTGTTTTCATTCAGCACTGCTCCAAAAAGAAAGGCTTCCCCTCTTCCTGCTGCTTCCCGCCTTCTCATGTTTTCTGCTACTGCTGATACAGGTGTTCCTGCAACTTGTTGCCAACCTGCTTTGACTGCTGTCTGGCCTCTTCCCTCTGGGAAGTGTGCTTGGGGGCATCTGCCGATCAGGTGTGCTGCTTTGGGCAGCAGAACCAGCTTAAAGCATTTGAATTGCAGCCTTATCACAGTCCCAAAGACCGTAATGAGGGCAAGGTCATGACCCTCCGTATGGGGATTATTAGCAGAGAAGTTTGGGGATCTTTGCTGCACGGTCTGAGCTCCTTAGTTGCTGCAGTGTTCTGGGGGAATATGGGCAGAGCTGAGAGTTCCTGATTTCTTGTCCTGAGTTGGTCTGAGACCTGCTCTCTGGGCCTGTACCTTCACTGCTCTGCTTCCCTTTCCCAACTGGAGAGTAGAAATCCCTTTATTTTTCCTGATGCAGTGACAATATGAATAAAGTGATTTGTTTAGCTTTTTCCTCACATCTTGGTCTATTCCCCATCCCTACCCTTCTTCCCACAGATAATTCTCCTGTCTTTGCTACAAACCTATGGCTGTTGCAGTAAGTACCGATTTAACTTAAAATCAAAATAAGGCAGCAATTGTTGCTGTCCCGTAGGTAACAGTACTAACCTCACCCATAATTACTGGTGCTCCTTCCCCATTCAGACACAGCCTGTGATGTACTTGCCTGGCTGTGCCCTGAAGCTCACTCGGCTCTTCCTGTCTTGCAGATGCATGTCTTTGTGTACACCTGTCCCAGCTGAAGTCCCAAGTACAGATTTTGTTTTGCTAAAAATGATTTACGTCACCTGCCTTCTTCTTCCTGTTCTGTTTTTAAAGACTTTTTCTTTCTTCAGGAAAAAAGTCTGTGAAAACTCATGCACTGTGTAGGAGGAAAGAGATGCTAGCATGGAGGGTGCTGCAGCTGGAAAGGGCCATTGGACCTGTTCAAACTGAGCATGTGGTGCCACGAGCACCCTACGTTGATCTAAATGTGAGCTGCTCAGGTAGTCTCCTTGGTGCTCCAGCCTTGCCTCTCGTGTGCCGCTCCTGCTGCGGCTGGGCACTTGAGCTAGAGAAGAACACTGAAAAGGAATCATTTTGGGGTTGGTTTTCAGCCAGTTCAGTTCCTTGATGCAGCTCAATGTGTAGCTGCGTAAATGACGCTGTTGGCACTAGGAAAGTCCTGGGGGAGGTAAGATTACCCCTTCTAGGGATTGCTCACAGTCAGGTCATCTGGCAGCGATCCTGAAAGTGCACCTTGAGAGCAGTCTAACTATTTAAGGGTGGGTCTATTTGTCCCTTAAAACTTACTGTTTCTGTATCTCATGCTGCACTTCATGGGGGAATGCAAATTTTAAAATGGCTCTCTAAGGTAGGCAGTGAGAGCATTTAGAAAGCCTTGGGTTTTAAAGGGGACAAACGGAATCTCATTCTGCCTGTGCCATGGACTTTCTGCATTAATTTAGAGAAATCAAAGGAACCCTCCATTGATTGTTTCACCATCTGTGAGTAGGAATCAGAATCACACGCAGGGCGACAGGAAATGCAGGATATGGTTTGTTGTCTCTGCAGAGATGCTCTGGGATGCGTAAATGAAGTCAGCCTATAAATACTACATTAATTTTTGCCTTTATTATCCTTTTGCTATTGTAATAAGTAACTTTGTAAAAGAAGAAACAGCAGTACATCTCAGTGTACAGCAACAAAAGGACAGTGAAACTGCAGCACAAAATTTCACCAGACAAAACTCTTCCACAGGCTTTGTAATGTTTGTTTTACCTTGTCATGGTTTAACCCTAGCCAGCAGCTAAGCACCACGCAGCTGCTTGGTCACTCCCCCCGGTGGGATGGGGGAGAGAATCGGAAGGGTAAAAGTGAGGAAACTTGTGGGTTGACATAAGACAGTTCAACAGGTAAAGCAAGAGCCGTGCATGCAAGCAAAGCAAAACAAGGAATTCACTCCCTGCTTCCCATGGGCAGGCGGGTGCTCAGCCATTCCCAGGAAAGCCGAGCTCCATCACACGGAACGGTGACTTGGGAAGACAAACGCTGTCACTCCAGACGTCCCCCCCTTCCTCCTTCTCCCCCAGCTTTATACGCGAAGCATGATGCTTTATGGTGTGGAATGGCCCTTTGGTCAGTTGGGGTTGGCTGTCCCAGCCGTGTCCTCTCCCAGCTTTCTGTGCCCCCCCAGCCCTCTCTGGTGGGGTGGTGTGAGGAGCAGAAAAGGCCTTGACTCTGCAAGCACTGCTCAGCAATAACTAAAACATCCCAGTGTTATCAACATGTTCCCAGCACAAATCCAAAACATAGCCCCATACTAGCTCCTGTGAAGAAAATTGTCTCTATGCCAGCCAAAACCAGCACACACCTTAAAGTTTCCCTGTTAAACTGAATTGCACACATTTCTCTGAAATGCGTGCAATAACTCCTGAGTCACAACAGAAGGCAGCCTTCAGTCTGAGATTTCCTTGCCCAAATGATGATGCACAACCTGATGCTAATCACCTGAATCTGCCATTAGATGTCTCTGAGTGGCCCATTTTCCAGGGGATAATAGCTCCTATTCAAAACACAAGCATAAAAATTGTGTTCAAGTCAGCTTACATTTCCTAAAAGCCTTGTGGATGGTATTTAAAAAAAAAAAAAAATCCTATAATGTAACAGAAAATTTAGAAAACAACACATACTGTTTTCAGAAAGAGCAAGGTAATGTTAGCGTAGACTCTGGAAAGTTCATGATATTAATTCCTACAGAAGTTACTTTGACGGGTTGTGTACATTTTGTGATATATTGGACGCTTCTTTGGGAGCATTTGAGTTTCTCCGCTGTTGGACTGTCCTTGCTGTGGGTACAATCACGTGTGCAGGAGCACAGGCAGGTGGTGGTCGATCAGCGGAGTGGCCTCGGCAGCGGGTTGTGAGCCAGTTGGTGGCCATGGAGCTGTTGTGCCTTTACCCGAGACTGCAGTTTCTGAGAACACCAAGGGCCACCAGTACACCTGCACCTAAAACCAGCTGGGGGCTGGCTCCTGTGGTAGAGATTGTCCCTCTGACACACGGAGGACCCACAGAGATGCAGTTTCTCTTGGTTTTATTTCACTATTATTTCAGTGAGTTTATGTCCCCAAAGGGGCATGCTTGTTTTGGTTCAGTTTAACTTGTTTCTAAGCGTGTAAGATAGACTGATTTTGATATAATTTGAATCGAACTGTGGCCATCAACAGAGGCAGTTTGATGACTTTATCGGGGGCAGTTTAAGATAGATGCCTGCGAAGGTTCAACGCCTTGCCCCTTGTCCCTGCCAAGGATTGCCTCCTCACCTGAGACTGTCTGGGCTGTGAGCTGGAGCAGCTGAAGAGCAATTCCCAGTCTTTTTCTGCTTCCCCTGGAAAAGGGGATGCTGCCCCAGTGCAAGAAAGCTGGGAATCACTGAGAGCGATGACAGCTTAACTCTGCGGTGATGTTCACCAGAAGGTGCCTCTCAGCTCTCCAGCACCATCCCAGAACAGTTTCACTGGTGCCGGGTTCAGTCACACCCCAGTGGGATGCAGGGAGCAGCACCTCTGAGCGTAGGACCCTGCCTCATCGGCTCTGCTGCGAACTGGTCCTTGAGCTTTCAGTGGTCCTTGAGCTTTCAGTCACTTGGGGCAGCAGGGTCTAGGAAGTGAGTATTTTCTCAAGGAATGAGAAGTGTTTGAGGAGAAATGGGAATGACAGAGGATGCAATTGAAAGAGAAGGGGGCCTATAAGAAAGCTGGAGAGGGACTTTTTACAAGGACATGTAGTGATAAGACGAGGGGGAATGGCTTCAAACTGGAAGAGGGGAGATTTAGATTAGATATTAGGAAGAAATTTTTCACTCTGAGGCTGGTGAGGCACTGGCCCAGGTTGCCCTGAGAAGCTGTGGCTGCCCCATCCCTGGAGGTGTTCAAGGCCAGGTTGGACGGGGCTTGGAGCAACCTGGGCTGGGGGGAGGTGTCCCTGCCCAGGGCAGGGGGTGGAACTAGGTGACCTTTAAGGTCCCTTCCAACCCAAACCATTCTGTGGTTCAATAAAAGGCTGGCAAAGGGATAGGGCATGGCAGAGTGGGAGTAAGGGCTAGGTAGAGGTAGAGAAGGCAGGAGGCTGGAAGGAGAGGAGACTTATCTGGCTGAAGTTGTGCAGATTGTGAAGATTCAATCTTGATGTTGGTTCTTTCTGCTGAGCTAGTGTGAGTAGCTGAATAAACACTAATTTTAATGACTGAGGCTCATGTTTTTTAACAAACCCCATCCTGCCTATGTAATATGGGAGAACTAATTACATCTGAATAATGCTTGTAGAAAGTTAACATGCTTTTCACAGCATTCTTTGATTTGTTTTTAATCAACTTTATTTGTCTGCTTGCTCTTTTCCCCAGTGAAAATTGTCATCCGAGGGGACAGGAACACTGGCAAAACCACACTCTGGCACCGACTGCAGGGAAAGAAGTTTATTGAGGAATATATTCCAACTCAGGAGATCCAAGTCACCAGCATCCACTGGAACTACAAAAGTAAGATGGAAGAGGGTGGAGGGAGTGACAGTCATGGGACAGTGCCTTGGGGGTAGAAATTCCACTGCAGCCTCATTTGCTTCTTTCTTCTGTGTCTGCTTGGGAGATAAAATGGTCTCTCATCACTCTTGTTATTGTAGTTTATTATTCACGGTTTCTCAATCATGTTTTTGATAACTTTATTCAGAAACTATGTGTTATAAGTCCTAAATGATAGGTCTTTGGAAGCCGCAATTCAAGGAAAGTGTTTAATAAGTGATCCAAAAGATTTGAAATACTTGTGATGCACTTGACTTGTTAATGATAACAGGCTGATTATGGAAATGTGTCTCTGAGGCTAACCCTGCTTTTGGTATTACTGTTGCGTAGAAGTGAATAGCGTGGTGCAAACTAGTTTTTTACTGATTAAAATACAAAAAGCATCCTGTAACTGGTGAAGGCGGTGTTTTAAAAATGATTGTAGTACTAATAACTCTAGGTGATTACTGAAGCACAGACGTATCTTATCAGTAGGTTTTTTTAGGTGCTTGTTTGAGTCTGAGAGATGAGTTGTGAGGTTTTTATATTTTCCCCATCTGCTCTGAGAGTATAAAGGGGCTATGACAGCCCTGGATCTCGCCTGCAGAAGACACTGCAGGCATTGAAATTGCATAAGGCTGTGATTCAACAGTGCATTAAGTCCAGCTTTCAGGTTCCTGACCAAAAATGCTGCAGCCTTGTGGAGTAAACTAGTGATTCAATATGAACTTTCTCTGTAACACTGATTTTGCTTTAAAAAATGGTCAGCAGTTAGTTTGTCATTATCAGACCTTGTCCATCTGCACCGCTCTGACCTTTTGTGAATCAGGTATTGTCTGTCTCCTCACAGCTGGGAAAAAAACCCATGCGTTTTGGGTAAACACCAAATTGTGTGCTTCCTCTAATTCACCAAGCAAATTTGTATTGCTGGGTGATATCGTGATGCCCAAGTCTTGTGATAATGATCAGGGAGCCACAGGGTGTGTTCAGCAGCAGTCAGCCTTGGGGCAGTGCTCTCTCGATCTCCATTGGCTTCATAGGCTTTGGTGCTAGGAGAGCGAGCAGATACTGCCATTGTACGTTCACAGGGAGCTGGTAACCAGAGTTCTGGAGACTCTCGTGCCCTTATGGAGACAGGTTTCCGCATTAGTCACCTCTCTCGTCACAAAGGCTGAAAAGGTTTATAAGCATGGATGGTTGTAATTCTCTGTGGATGTGGGAGAGAAACAGGTCATCCTTGCTCAGTGCAACTAGCAGTTTTGTCTCATTCAGTATCTGATGTTGAGCTAAGCCTGATGTCACAGGTTTTCAGATGCTTTCACGGGAACTCTCCATGTGACCGTGATGCAAAGGTATGCCTGTTGGCTTCTACATTTCTTCATAAAGTATCTTTGTTTTGGGTACCATAGTCCTGATGTTCTGCCTATCAACTGGCCCAAGGCGTTGACAGATCTGTGGTGTTCATGCAGTGGTGTTCCCCATCTGCAGCGAAACCCATGTTGTATTTTAGTTGTGGCATCCTTCCCCCACACTCTCTTCCTCTCTCAGAATATCAGCACATCAGTTGTTGATGTGTGAACATAGTTTCCATCATCCAGACAACTTGTGAGCTCTGTCTCCAAAATCAAACTTGAATGCTTCAGCCTAAATAGACTTAGATCAGAGTAAGAAATGAAATACCTCTTTCTTAGATATCTCAGTCTAAAGAGTGCACTGAATGTTAATTGTGGTTTTCTGCAATATCATAGGTAAAAACTTCAGTTTCTTCTCTAATCAGCGTAGGTAATGCAAGTGTTGTTTGTAAATACAGCCTGGGAGTCTAATGGTTGTTTTCGAAGAGGCTTTTTTGTACCTAATTGTTTCTGTATACATGAACAGGTATACAAAATGCAGGTATACAGGTTTTTGTATACATACAAAAAGGCTTTTAGGGACTGTTCCATGGGTAGAGAGATCCAGTCATCTTGCATGTTTCTGCGTAGTTTAGGGACTGTATGTTCTTTTACTGAGCTGGGACTTAGGCACGGGCTTTTTCAATGTGGGTGCAATCCTGGGGTAGAAAACAGCTACGCATGAGGCTGGCTTTTGCTGTATGTTGGTAACTGCAGGTGTATTTGTTATTTCTAGTGCTTATGTGGTATGTTTCTGTAGAGCTTGCTGGTTAGAGTTGACCGCAACGTGTACATATTTTTCAAGGTGAAGTGTTGCCGAGCTAATCTAAATATCTGGAAGGCTACACATGAAATTGTGCCTTTCATTTGTGTTTCTTTTACATTGTAAACTACTATTATTTTCTTAGTAATAGTTGCCAGCAGTATGGGAAAATCTCTGTTGACCTTTAAACTTGTTTTAAAAAATACCACTTTTTTTTAAAAAGGGGGTTAAGGTATGTTTCCTGCTGTGAAAACTTTCCGTCCAAGATGGGTGATGTGGGCACTCTGAGAAATTGGCTCAGATCTAATTACTGCCCTGTTGGCTGAGTTAATCTGCAGAGGAAAAATAGTTTGTTTTTCCTGTGATCATGCTCTCAATCTACCTTGAATAAACATTATGAGGTAGCTGGCAGGAAATATTTCTGGATGTTAATTAAATAGCTGTCAAATATTGAAGGATTCTTACATTGTCTGGTATGAGAAGATTTACATTTTAGATGTGGAATGCACCACCTTGTCATATTTTCAGAAATTTTATACTGGAGGAATTAATAAAGGTAGAGGAATTTGAGTTATTTCTTCCTACTCAGAATGAACAACATTACTTTTCTGTGCTGATTGTCTCTGTAATGGATATTTGTCATTTTTGTGTCCCAGTAAGGAGTCACCATTCCTGACCCTAATGAATGCTTGTTTAGATTATGCTAGTCACTAATTTTATTCTGTTTGTCAGTCTCAGAAAGGGAGTCTGAAATAAAAATTGGCAAACACTTTTGTTTAGATACTTTGAATGGTTTATAGATGGGTGTGAGGAAAGGCAGAGCTGCTCTGTTCTGCAGGATTTGTGATCCAAAGAGTATGAAGTGAATCGTGCAATTGCATGAGAGTAAGTATCTCCGAGGGCCTGTGAATTCCTGGTGATGAACCCACCCAGAAAGCAATGATTCTTATTTTTCAATAAGCTTTCTTGCAATTGGAATCTTCTTGCACCTCTCCACTGTTTTGGGGGAAAGCATTGTCACTGGCTACAGAGTACTTAGCCAAATAGCATCTGAGTACAGATCTTTTGAGTGTTTTGATCCATGGTTTATGCTAATCCAAGGCAAAGAGTTAAAAGGATGAATTGGCACTCTTTTTTTGCTGCTTCATGCCTTCCAAAGCCGTTAAGGTGAAATGCTGCTGTGTATGAGTCATACCAAAGCCAACACAGCAGCACTAAAGTAATTATCCTCTTGTGTGTTCAAGATAATCAGGAATGAAGCTGGTGATGAAAAGGAAGAACTCATTGGCTGTGAGCTATCAGGAGTACTGGTGCTAACAGGAAAAAAACCCATGTGGAAAACTGGTTTTCTTGGATCTCGTGCAGTCAGATTCTTATTGAAATTCTGTGCTTTCCCTCATGAAAGGGTGTAGAGCAGGTCTTTGTGGGTCAAAGGGTTCAACTCCTCAGCTTTCTGGGGGTGCTGCTGCTCAGTGGGATGTCGGTACTGCAGAAATCACTCAGCAGCAGAACAAATCTTAACTGAGGGTGCATTTGGTGTCAGGGTAAGGAGATGGAGATCTCTTGAAGCTTGGGAGCAAAGTCGCAGTGCTAGGTACCGGGCCACCTCCTGCACGTCACCCTAATGGCTGGAATGGGGTTCCAGCTTCTACATGGAAGCCCCTTGCTAGTGTTTACGTACTGCTTCACATGGTGCTGCTGGAAAGAACAAGGAGCCTTTTGGACTCAGCCTGTGCCCCTGCAAAGTTTGCCATCTGAGAAAGGAAAACATCTCCTGTCCTTTTGCAGAAAGTCTTGACTGTTACCAAGATTGACTTTGCCGGTCTGTCCTTCAGGGACAGCAGCACTGCCAGTCCCAGCTGGAGGGTATGAATGTGGGGGCAGACCTCCGCTAGCTGATCTGTGTCCCAGCACCCTCTCACGGCGCACCCTGAATGGACCGTGGGCTCGAGCAGTCCCCTTCACAGGGGAAGCACCCTGCTGTGCCAGTGCCTGGGTGTGAGTAGCCGGCCGGACAGCTGGGTGCCAAGCCAGTGAGTAATGGGGTTGGACTTCAGCCAGGTTGGACTTCAGTCCAGTAATGGCTGGACTTCAGCCGTGCCTGGCTTGATGGTCTGTAGAAATATTCAGGGACAGAAGCAATTTGGGGAGTGTAATGGTTTGAGCAGAGGTTTTAAAACTGCGGGCTGCTGGACGCCTGTTGTGGTTTCAGTCCCACCTGAGCCTGTGATGCACTGGTGGGGCTGAGCCTGGGCAAGTCTCCTGCTGGTCCTGTGCCCCACAGCCCTGCTGGCAAAGTGGAAGATAAGCGGGAGTTGCTATGAGGAAAAACAGGCTGATTTTGCTTCATGCATAAATGTAAAAAAGGATCTTTCTCCAAAAGCAGAGGATCAAAGCTTTCCTTTATTCATAATCTGTCTTTACAATATTTTGAAACATTTAAGTTTAGCCAACAGTGAATTCTGTAGAGGAAATGTTTCCTGGCTTGACAATGACACTTAGCTTAGTTCTCATGCCATCCTATGAGATTATTTTCTGCTCTGAGACATTATCCTCCTATTCTGTTATGTTCAGAGCTGCTCCAAGTAGAAGCTTTTGCTTTGTAGCCTATAGGATTTCCAAAAAGCAACTGTTTGTTGGAACAACTTCATGAAGATTGGACTGCTTACTTGGATTCAACAGAAACATCTAACCAAAGCTGCCCATCCCTCGTGCCATCTGAAGGTTAAGCTGCTAGCCGTCAGTACCAGCAGTAGTGTCTCTGTAGTTAGAATTTTGGGTGTCTTGTTTAGGATTTTAGCAACTCAAATATACATTGCTGCTTATAATTTACTGATGCTGCAGCTTATTAAGAGGCAAAATTGCTAGTAATATCTTATTTTTCACAAAATGTGACGTGAAATTTGCAGAGAGAATGGATTTCTGTAGCTGCAGGACTGTCTGCACTCTTTGTCATGTTCACATGAAGATGCTGTTAGTAAGGGTTTTTTTTGTTAAATGTTTGTTGTTCCTTTTTTGTCATATTCTTTTTTTGCCTTGCTTACAGGCCAGACTTTATTCTCCAAATTAAATTTATATATTTTTTTAAAAAGAATATGGAAACCTCTGTATGTTATGAAAAGAATCCACACAAAATATTTATAACATGCTTAAAATTGACATAAAACATCAGGAAAATCTAGCTATCACATAGGTGATTAGGAGTCTTTAAGAAGTTCTTTAGATAGCATGGTTTTGGTGTACAACTTGGACCTTCAGCAGTGGGCCTTCTTGTTACGTTTGGGTTTTCTTTTAACTCAAGAGCAACTTTTCTTTTTGCATTCATCTGCTTTGACAATGTTGGCTTTGACTCTCTGTGGTGAGTGTTGACTGTTGGTCATTTTACTGAAACCCCCTTCTAACGCTTTGTGTTCTTATTGTGCTTTTAGCCACTGACGATATTGTTAAAGTTGAAGTCTGGGATGTAGTTGACAAAGGTAAGATTTATAACTTCCTTTCTAGTGGAGATTCATTTTTTGTCAATTTTAATTACAAACTTACACAGAACTCAGAAATACCTACTTACTTCTACTTTAGAAAAAACGTCTGTACTTACTTTTTCCAAGTGCATGGATGATACTTCCTGAAAAAAACGTGGAAAGGAGAGAGGAATCTCCTGTGCTAGAGCCCATTATTTGCAATCTGAACTTCAGATGAAACCCAGTATTCAGAAGCAGTTGTTTCATGTGCTCCATGACAGATGAAATAGCCTGCTGCTTAGTGTATTCAGCTTCTCTGAACTTTGTGACAAACTTCATCTTCTCTCCTTTATAGTTTTATATATGCTTAGACAGCTACTGAGTTCTTCGTCCTGTTTATAAAAGTTCTTGCTGAGCTGTTTTTGTAAAGGAATGCTGTTATTAAATTGATTAAAATGTTATCTGCAGTGAATAATGTATGCAGGAGGGAAGGATAGAAGAGAAGCCAATTACTTAAATTCACTTAGGACAGAAAATGCAATATATTTAATCCAAAATCTTTCTAAATGCTTAGCCAAGGAAAGTATTATGATGCATAAATACATTTTTCATTCGTTTTCAATTTTTGTCAAAGTCCTGTTTTATAAAAAATAAAAACAAATGCCCAAAACATACATGAAGACACAATCTGGATGCAGTGGAATATGTTGCTAGACAGGGTTGGGGTTCAGGTGGAAATATTAACAGTCTGTTCTGTAGCCCCAAGTGCAGATATTGTTTGGCTTTTATGAGCCGTTTTGTACCAGCCAAGCTCCTGGTTTGAAGTGCGAGGTCAGGAAAGTAGCTTTACAAATGAGCATCTCTTACTCTGTGGGTTGTGCTCCTTGTTTGCGTGTTTCTGTCGGTCAAATCTGTTGACCACAGTCGGTGAAACTTAAACTTTTATGGTTTGGCTGCTGATACCTTTCCTGCAGCTTTAGCTAGAATCTGTGCTGGCACATATTCCTCAGCAGAACTGCATCTGAGGGGCACTACCTCTGCTGTACCACCTGTGCAACTTACATGTGTGATAACACCGAAAAATAGTAAGATAAATACAACAGGGAGCGGGAAAGGGAGAAATTTTAATTTTTCATATTAGCTAAATTGTATTTAAAATAGTAAAAAAGAAAAGGTGATTAAAGGTGGCAGCTCTAGTTCAGATGCATAATGGAGCCTTTAGGTTAAACTTGAGCCAGTAACTTCAAATGAAAATCCGGGTTGCTTTATCTTTTTAGTCTCTTAAATGCCAGGTTTCACAGTGTAGACAAAACTTTACTTAGGTCAGAGGTGCTGCTGAAGTCAGTCTGATTACAATTCGGCTTTCAGATCCTGGGATAACATGTGCAGGGCTGGAATCTGAGCAAAACATCTGTTTTCTCGCTGCCTTGCAACTTTGGTATGAATACATAGACAGTTAATTTGGGAATCATGTGGTTCCAGCATCGATTTCTGTGAATAGCTTCTCTGAGCAGAGTCATCTCAACTGGAGACTTGTCATTTTTCTGGCAAAATGGATCGGATTTGATATGTGCAGATGTTGATAACAGCTCTTCTGATCCTGCTTTCATTTCTGACAGTGGAGCATGTGTTAGAAATCTTAAGGGACTCTCTTCTCTCCACTTCATATTCTTTTGAAATAAAACTCATTTTTTTTTAAGATCCCTATTTATGGACCACAGATATATATTTGTATGTAATCAAATGTACGTAATGCAGTGTAAAAATTCGGATCATCATGATGTAACAAAATCAAATCCTTTCCTATTGCCATAGCATTGCAGATTCTTGATAAGTACAACTTCAGGCAAATGTGCAAATTAACCATTAAGAGCTTGCTCATATCTAACTTTCATCTTAATGTTATCTCATGACGTTTTTGTTCTTCCTTCTGTGTGCTTAGGACAAAAAATCCTCCTGCGTGATGCTTTTGGTGAGAGCGACACTAATCTAGACATAGACTTTTAGTAGTGGAGTATCCAGTGCTGCAGCAAGTGCTGACGAGACCTGATCCTCCTTTTTTTCCTTGCCTATTAGATCCTGGCTAATAAGCATATTTAGAGTTATGCAGAATGCTGCATTTATCAGGCTGGATTTGAAACTGCCAAAAAATCCACGTTCTGAACACACATTTCAACATACATTGTTTTCCAGGCTAAATTTTTTTGCCAGTGTTTCCCCATTTTGGGATAATTGTTCCTTCTTAGAGAAAATTGAGACCTCTATTTAAATTAAGATGTTTGAAAATGTATTGAAAGCCTGATGTGGGGATGTAGCTAGACTGTCTAAAAGATGTATCCATAAACTGCAGTTTTCACCTTCAGTCTTGTAAAGCAGCTTCAGCCTCTTCTCTGCTACGCATTGCTGCCATTCTTCGTGTCTCAGTGTGAACGTTCACAGGAGGATTTGGGGAAACTTAGTAAGTTGCACCCTGAAAAACTTCATGTGCATTCTTGCACTGAAGTTAAATGTGGTTTTACTAAGTGGTGTTTCTTCTCGCGCTTACCAGCAGTGTGCCTCCCTGTCCTTGTTAGTTCAGCAGCGCGCTTTGATTTTTCCCTCCAGACCATTTTAGGAATGCAGGAGGCAGCTCTGTTGGCCCTGCCTGGCTGGTGGCTGGTGCCTTGCTGTCATTTGTTTAGGAGATAGATGTTAATTTGGAAGTGTGGGGAGATTTGTTGTGAAAGCTTAAAACCTGTGAGGTTGGTTAGTGCGCTGCAGCAGGGGAAATAGCAACCGCTGTACTGTGCTGCTCCTCTTACCTTTCCTTGACGCTTTTTGTAATGTGCAGTCTCACTGCAGCCTGCTGAGTTCTCCTTGGGCCTGCTCAGAGAGTGGGGCTCATTTGTGCAATGATGCCATTTGTTAAAATCTTAACAAGTAGAGCTTGCCCCCAGCTATGGATTGTATTGAATTCTGTGCAGTGTGTGTAGTAAATACCAGCTCCTTTACTGCCCTTGGAACTAATAGAACATAGGAAGGATATCTCTCAGCAAAAGTCACAGTCCTGACTCATCTTTCTGGCTTTGCAGCAAGTTGTATAACTACTGCAGGTCATAAAGCTGTAACAGATCCTGAATGCAAAGAAGCTGCTTGAATGCAGGTGATTCAAGAACAGTCCTGATCTCCTGTCTTCTAACTTCTGCTAGTTTGGCTCCTGCATCTTTTCTCATATGCTAACTGAAGGGATCAAATCATAATTTTTTCTGTGTGCCCCAAAATAGCATAAACTGTTTCCCCCATGTTGGAGATTCCTTTCCTTTCCCTGCCCCTTTACCCTTCTCTGTCCCAGAGGTGTGCTGCAAGAAGAAGGAAAGATCAGAATTAATATTTCTGTTATTTTCAGATGTCATAAGGTAGATAACACTGGGAGTGCAAGTGTTCTAGACATGTATTTTTGAATGGTGAACAGAAGCATCTCCTTCATGCTGTGGACAGTGTTTGTTGGCAAGCCGTGCCGAATCCTTGCTATCCTGCAACAAAACAGATGGTACGTAGGGCTGCAGAGGCTTTCAGGTGCTGGCCATGAACCCAGTCTTCTGGTTTTCAGAAAGAACTGTTCTGTAGACTTCACGGCACTGCTGGAAGGTTATTTGGTTTCGGTGTTGCTATTATGCCTGCAAATAAGGAGCAGTCATCTTTCTAGGTAGAGAAGCTGAGCAATCGCAACATGAAGGCCCTTGCTTTCTAATTGCTCCGAGATTGCACATCAGTACAACCTTAAAGACAGGACCTCGTTTGTATAACAACACAATCTTCATTGTGCACTTGCCTTTACAGGCGGAATTGCATCTTTTCACCGCATACATCTTGTCTTTATCTGGCTCATCCTGCAGTTTCAGTTCCAAAGATAGTCACTGTGCATGAATATGTACGCACATGCGCTTTCCAGCTCTGTTACTCCTGTGCAGATGACCTCCTTTACAGCAGTGATGAGCATCATGTAAGAATATTACTCATTGCTCTTGATACAGACATAAAGCCATAAGCAGAGAGAGGCGTGTGAGTCATATATTCGGTCTCAAAGCATTGGTTGTAAGTGTATCCAGGTTAGAAAGACGCCTTGAAGGCTCAGGACGAGAGGACCTACGAAGAGTATTTGTGGTTGCTTGGGCTTCTGTTTTAATACCTAGAAATTCAGGTCATGCCAAGCATAATTTAGCAGTAACTGCAGAAATAGTGATGTTTTGATATTCAGAGAAGCCACATGAATGCCACTGACTTGAAATGTATTTAATTGAAGTGGGAAAAGGCAGGCACGTCCTAGACATCCCACACCTTCAGTTGCGCTGAGAAAAAACAGAGCCTATGTTTGGATCCTCCAGGGAAACACATGGCTTGAATGGGGAAGTATCAGGATTAGTATTTCTGCTACTTTCAGATGCCAGCAGGAAGATGACACGAGGGCAGCAAACGTTTTGCAGTGATGCACAGAAGCACCCACCAGATGCTGTCAGGGTGTAGGGACCGGAATCTCCTGCTGTATCCTGCAGCATTAAAACTTTCATGATTAACTCTGTATTTCATAACTATTTATCCTTGACCCCAGCATGCAAAAAGAATAAAATGCTTTGTTTCACGTGCAGCACCTGTCAGAACCATGAATTTTACAAGTAGTCACTCCATGTTGAATGGTTGGCAGGAGCTATTTTGGTCCCCAGTGTTGCAGAGTCTTTTAAAGAGTCAATGGGAGGGTTTCTTTTGGCAGGTGCATCCGACCTGCCATCACATTCTGTTGTCAGTGGCACAGGAAATTTCCAGAAATTATGAGAAGGAATTCCAAGTCCCTGCCATTATGATTTAGTTAACTCGTCATTATTTAGACTAGGAAAATATAGAACAAAGTTAATTCAGAAGTATAGTTCTTAATTGCTGTCAGTAACATCTGGAAGATATTTTATATCTGTAAACCATAACTCCAGATCTTGCAGGGTTATGCACTGTGCAGTGCTCATCATTTGATAAAACTCTGGAAACTGCTGTACATAGATAGAGTTTAAACAATACCTGGGGACAAGGACAGATTTTTCATGGCATGTCCGCACTAAACTTCTTCAGCACAAGGTGAAACATGTCCTCGGTCTGGCACGCTGAGACTCCCAGCAATTTTTAGTGCTGAGTGTCTACACCGGAAGATCATGTTTGCTGACTGCCACTCTGCTAATCCTGGGTACGGATACATGGTGTTGTCTTCTCTGCCTGCTGTGGTTGCAGGCTTTAAGGTCTGGAAACGTGATTACACTGTAAATGATGTCACACAGAATTTTCAAGGAACATGAGGTTTAAAAACACTGCCTCCTTTTCTGGGGGTGCTGAGTCAAATGCCAGCAGTACTTTAAAATGTCAGTTTGTGAACTTATCCAGTGCTTACTGAAGCTGTAGGAAAAGGGAGAAGTCTCAGGGGGTCTGCCCTTTAAGTATAAGGGCTGTATTTTAGCATATGCCTTAGAAGAAGCAGATGATTTGGAGAGATTTCTCCAAATGGGATTGTAGCTGCGGGACTGCAGGGCAAGTCTCCGTAGTGGGTTTCTAGTGTCTTTTGCAAGTGTTTAGCCTGTTGCCTCTTGCACTTCTTCCCTGTGAGCTTAATCAGAGTGTTACATGTCCTCTAGCTTATTTCTGCGTGTGTCTCTAGAGCGTGTGGCTTTGGATGGTGCCTCTGGAGGATTTCCTTTTTACACCTTTGCTGGTGATGACCAGACCTGACCCTCCGGCCTTTCATGCACGTGTAGGCTGCCTCTCCTCTGCTCCTCCACCACCCCCTCGCCACAGTTTATTTGCTTTTGCTTGGATTTCCCGTTGCAGAAGTTCTGTCTGCCTTTTGGCTGTTAAATTCTCATAGTCTCCTGCCACCCGTTTTTTTTGGTCACCAGTCAGCCCAAAGCACCCAGTGGGCTCTGAGGTCATGTGTATTTACAAGACTGCTTGTTTCAGGTCAGTGACATAGCACAGCAACATCATGGCATCTCCAGAAGGCTGTGTATGTAGTTGTGCTGTTCAGTCCTAGCAGCCCCATGATCTTTTGCTTCTTCAACAATAATACAACAAAAAATGCAACAAAGCAGCTTCCCTTTGTGGTCAGGGAGTGAACCAAACCTTGTATTATTCAGTCATTGCAACTTTATGCTGCGAAGAGCATGGTTTAAGCTGCCCCAGACTTTCTTCCTATTCATCTTTGAATTAAACTAGCTGGTACTCTTGAACAGGGCAGCTGGTATTTTTCAGCAAGGCATGCGTGTCCCACCCCTCCTCATTCCCCATGCTTATAGTAGAAGTTGGATCTGCTTTAAGGTCGTACTCAAAATGCTGTGGTCCTGCCCAGACCCATCCTGGAGTTCTCTGCCCAGTGTAATGCTTTTTTTTTTTTTTTTCCTCACAATTCTTTTTAAGGAAAATGCAAAAAACGAGGAGATGGTTTGAAACTGGAAAATGACCCTCAGGAGGTGAGTCACCTTGAATGCAGATGTTTGCCTCTTAGCAGGAGGCTTCTAGTCTACCTTTGGTCCATGGAGAGTAAGTTCTATATTTGTTTCTGCTTCAAGGCTGGCCCAGCAGGCAGAGGAGGGGCAATGGGATCCCTGATGCTCTTCACTGTTTTGCCTGTGCATTTTATCCTCGCTTCTGCCCTCACCACAACTTTCCTGCTGTTTTCCATTCTGTCTTTTGGGAATGACTGTGCCCCAGATGTTGACTTGACAGCTTTGTACCTGTCTGCACATCCTTAGCGGCAGGAAGTCCTTTTGTCATGGACTTCTTGTGAGACCTGAAAAAGCCACTTGATGCCATGCTCTCTGGCTGCTCCTTAAAACTGGGCTAACAATTACCTTTTACTACCACCCTTTGAAGTGTAGAGGAGGAAGGGGCAATAGGAGTGCTACCTAGTGTGTAAAAGTAAACAGAGTGGCTTCCTCAAGGCTCTTGCGTAAATGTGTGTCCTTTTGTTCTACAGCAGAAGGTCCAAGTGCCCTGTGGGAGACCATACTATACTGCCACTTTCCCCAAACTGCATTTGGGCTGCCAGTGCACTTCCATGGCACCTCTTTCAAAATACGTACAATTTTATCCTCAGGAAAAATTCAGTTTAAAGGCCCTTGATCCCATGATCTCTGCTGCAGCTTTTGCAGAGCTTGATTGCTCCTATCCATGTGTCAGTGCCCTTTGGGGCTCAGTGCACAGACGGTGTTCTGGTACTCACTCAATAACCGCTTTGTTGAAATTAATGGGAAGGGCAGAATCACTGATACGCAGACAGCTGAGCACTCAGTTCTGCGGATGAGTCAGGGCTCTGAAGAGTTGCCTCTTCCACCAGGGTGCCAGTCCCGCTCAATCTGTGTGGTCAGATTAGGGGAATTGTCTTTAAAAATTTTCTCCTGTGGGGGAAAAAATGCTATGAGAACAGATATCACAGCTGCTTCTTCCTTCACAAACATTGGTGCATTTTCCACTCCTGGGAAGTGAGTGAGAATTATTCCATAGGCACCAAATTCCAGCATGAGCCTTGGAGGTCGAGTACAGTACAGTACCAGTACTGTACTTTGCAGCATGCAGAGTCCAAGTGACGAAAAACAAATCAGGTACTTTCAGCCCTGCATGGGAGAAACTCAGTAGAAACTACATCCTGGCTTTGTACACCTGAAGCGTTACAAGTGCAGTCAATGTTTGGGTCGGCAGAGAGATGGAATGGGAGCTGTGACCTCTGTCCTCTATCCTGTAGCATATATGGAGTTACCTTGTTACAGGATTTGGGGGCACAGGGGAAAGAGGAGGGGATGGGTTTTAGCATTTGCTGTCAGACCTGATTTTTTCAAAGACTGTCAGGTGCTTCGCATCCTGCTCCTGTGGGCAATGGAAGCTGTGAACCACCAGGTATCTTGTTTAAATGATGATGATGTGAAGTCCATGGATACTTCTTATAGTGACTGTCACTTTAGAAAGGTTGCCTATTCAGCACTGTATCGGTTGTGTTCTGTACAAGCCTGAAGTTGAATCAAGTTATTTACTGTGTCTTTTGCCTTTATTTCCTCAGGCAGAGTCAGAAATGGCTCTGGATGCAGAGTTCCTGGATGTCTATAAAAACTGCAATGGCGTAGTGATGATGTTTGACATCACCAAGCAGTGGTAAGATCTTCAGCGGCATGCACCACGTGAATCTCGCTCGTTTAGTGAAAACAAATGACTTCTAGACCTCTTGATTCCCAGATGAACTCTGGAGCTGATAACCAGCCTAATGAGCTGAAGCAAGCTTGTATCCCTTAAAATAATAGCTTTGTCTTCTGACGTGTCTTCCAGTATACTCCTCTCCTGGGCTTGTTTCAAACAAGCAGTCTCCCTGTGGGCTTGTGTACCGCAGTTTCTGATATACTGCTGTCTGAGGTTTGATAATTAGTGCTATCGCAGGTGCAAATTATACTGGGCATGTTACAAATCCCTGCTCTCCAGAACACAAGGGAAAGTGGAATGTGAGTGAGAAATTCCCAGGAAGAGTGGTATTAGTAAGGATTATGCGGAGGTCCTAAGCTGCCGTAATGTATGGAAATAATGAATGGTTCATTTTGTGCATCTGCTGAGGAGGGTGAGAGACATAGGAAAGCCAGAGTGGAAAGAGGAGGTGGTAAGAGTTCATGCTTTATATTTAAGCCTGTATTTTACAGGTTTGGTATGGGTCAGTGAGCCTGTTGACAGCTGGAGGGAGGGAATCCTTTTCTTCTGCTGACCCTACACAGTTTTTTAGGACTGAGGGAAATACTGCTGTAGGAGATGTGAGGTTGCTGGTGGAAGTGGATTATTGAACTTGACAAAATTTTTTTTTAATAAAGAATGATACAAACATATTTACAGTTCTGAGGGGGGCAAAGAAGCCACAGTCTTGGAAGGATTTGGGGAAAAAATGTCTTGCTTTGTTTTGTTGGTTTTTTTTTCCCTGTGATTTGTGCATGAAACTGCTCACAGGATGATGTTTCCTACTCATCTGCCTTTCTGTCTCCTATGGTGAAGGACATTTAACTATATTCTGAGGGAGCTTCCTAAAGTGCCGACCCACGTTCCAGTGTGCGTGCTTGGGAATTACCGAGACATGGGGGAGCACCGGGTCATTCTGCCTGGCGACGTGCGGGATCTCATCGACAATCTAAACAGGTAAGATGGCACCACAGTCACCAGGCAGGGGAGCCGACCTCCGCTGCTCTCTCTCATCAGCCACAGATAGCCATATTGCTGCCTTCTTTCAGATGCACGTCACGGTCGTCCTCAGACCTTGTGCCTTGCTTTTGGGCTTTCATAGCTCCAAGTGTCTCATACAGCAGCTTCAGTTTGCATGATGGGCTCTTTGATCTACGAGCCTGTACCGAGCAGGTTGTTAGCTATATTCCTAGAAACAGTGAGTGCCTGTCAGCATGTGCCTTTCAGAAGTACTTTTCCCAAGAAGTGGTCTTCTTTCTGGATACTCCTCCTCTTTTGAAAGAATCCACTCCCTGCAGCACAACTGTTCTCTCCTCCGAATAATTCTGCTACAAGAGAGCCAGCTAGTGCAGCTGTCTTCATAGCTCTTTCTCTGAGAGCATTCCCACACTGCATTTACTGGGCACAGCCGAGTCATACACCTCCCTTGCCAGCCAGGCAAGATTTTCCCTTATGCAGAGATCTGAGCCTCTCTGTTATTTAGTATAAAATATTATTTGTTGTTTGGGATTCAATAGATTGTACCTTCTTGTGTGGTTTTATGTTTTTAAGGCATTTTTTCATTTTCCCAGTCTCTTATTTGTTTGTACCTGGACAGGCTTGAGAGGTGGGCTCATGCAAACCTCATTAGGTTCAGCCAGGCCAAGTGCAAGGTTCTGCAGCTGGGTTGCGGCAATCTCAAGCACAGATCTAGGCTGGGTAGAGAATGGATTGAGGACAGCCTGAGGGGAAGGACTTGAGGGTGTTGCTGGATGAGAAACTCAACATGAGCCGGCAATGTGCGCTGGCAGCCCAGAAGGTGAACTGCATCCTCCGCTGCATCAAAAGAAGCGTGGCCAGCAGGGCGAGGGAGGGGATTCTGCCCCTCTGCTCCGCTCTGGGGAGACCCCCCCTGCAGTGCTGCCTCCAGCTGTGGAGCCCTCAACATCAGAAAGACATGGACCTGTTGGAGCAGGTCCAGAGGAGACCATGAAGATGATCTGAGGGCTGGAGCCCCTCTGCTGGGAGGACAGGCTGAGAGAGTTGGGGTTGTTCAGCCTGGAGAAGAGAAGGCTCTGGGGGGACCTTATAGCCCCTTCCAGTATCTGAAGGGTGCCTACAAGAAGGCTGGAGAGGGACTTTTTACAAGGACATGTAGTGATAGGACAAGGGAGAATGGCTTCAAACTGGAAGAGGGGAGATTTAGATGAGATATGAGGAAGAAATTCTTCCCTGTGAGGGTGGTGAGCCCCTGGCCCAGGTTGCCCCGAGAAGCTGTGGCTGCCCCATCCCTGGAGGTGTTCAAGGCCAGGCTTGGAGCAACCTGGGCTGGTGGGAGGTGTCCCTGCCCAGGGCAGGGGGGTGGAACTAGATGAGCTTTAAGATCCCTTCCAACCCAAGCCATTCTATAATTCTTTGATTGTATGACCTGTGTCAGGCACACAGAAATTATATCAATTTTAAGGTTTGATTCTGTAATGTAATCATTTCTTCACAAGTTCATCTCTATATGTGACTGAGCTGAGTTTCATGCCCACTGTAGATGCCTGTGACTTAATGTAGGTTTGTTTGTGGTTTTAAAACAAAAAAGCTTGTACAGCTGTGAAACCCCGAGTTTAGTAAACCAATGGCCCAGCGTCCTGACATAGTATTTCTTAGTCTGGCAACCCCATGATGCTGCAACAGAACAACAGCTGTGTTCTGCCACCCTTCAGGAGGAACTAAGTGTGAATTTTGTCTGTAAACAAAATAAGGAGTCCCTAGCAGAGTGACCTGCTAGCCTACATTTGGGGATTGAGGGATTGGCTTGTAAATGAGGACTGTTTGTGATACGTAGTTTAGCAAGTGCCTCTTCTGCGTGTCCCTGTCCTTTGTACAGTTTTCTTCTCTCTCTCTCTGTCTGGTTGAGACAGGCCTCCCGGCTCCTCATATTTTCGCTATGCTGAGTCTTCCATGAAGAACAGCTTTGGCCTCAAGTACCTGCACAAGTTCTTCAACATCCCCTTCTTGCAGCTGCAGGTAAGAGAGCGGGTATTTCCCTGATGTGCTGGGCGGGTGGGACAGATTTCATTTTCTCTGTCTCTAAGGTGGGAATTTGGTATGTGGGGTTTCTTTTGTTGTTAAAGGATCCTGAGTAGATTTTTGTTTTCGTAAGAGTTAACAACATTATGTTAGTACATTGCTGCCTGTGACTTAACCATGTCTCTGCTTGCAAGAGGACTCTTCTCTGCTGTGTTTGCGCATGCTTACCTCTGGAGAAAGGCTCCAAGGTGATGAATAACACTGGCAAGAAAATTGCATCCAGGGATGCAGTTACTAAGTCAAAAATGTTACATACGCACATTTGTTAAAAATTTGTGTTTAAATTCTGTTCAGTTAAAACTCAGATGAGAAGAAATTTGGTCATGAACTCAACAGTTCAGGGACAACTATCTTTGCCCTGATGGTGTCTGATCTGCTTGAATCCTATGTGTATAGATCCCAGTCTCATATTTCCTTCATAACTGAGATTGCTTGGGTGGACTGAGTGGAAAAGCAAAGGCTGAATGGGCACGGAAGGGTGGAATTCTCAGCTGTGGTCCTTTAGAAGAGGACCTTTTGGGGTGATCATACAGGAGTCCTTTGGGATGAACATCATATGCATTTTGGGGGTACATACGATGTTGTATCATTGTTCTCTTTCGGATGGAAAAAAACAGGCAGTTGATCTTGATTTTTCTTTCACCAGAAATTGAAATGCCTATGTGTGTTTTCTATACAAATAATCCCCACTGAAATGCTAGTTCAGAAGAAGCTCAGCTATATTAGTGGATGTTACCATATCCTCAGGCTGCAGAGCAGAAAGAACCAGGATAAGAAAACGGAATGTATAAAAACACAGTAAAACAAGACAAACAATAAATTTTTGAGGAGGAAGTTGTAGGAATCTGAGATATAAACTCAACTTGCTGCTTAGTGGAGAAGACTGAACTCTACCAGCATGGTGTTGGTTAAATGTTTGGGTTTATAACCTTGGCTCCTATAGTAAAGTGATGTCTTGTGGAAATCATGCAGAATAATTAGTTCCCAGGTTACTTTTGTTGGTTTTGTAAATCGCTCGTTTTTTTCTCAATTAGATGTTGATAAGAGGCAAAGACATTAGTACAGCTTTCCTGCCAGATCTGTTTCTGGAAGCTGCTTGTAACGATACTGTTAATAACCAGTACATGCAATAATTTCCCTAGCCATAGTTAAAAGCAGGAAATACCGAAGCATTTGTAGTTTTTGCCTTTTTGAGGGTTTGCTTGGAAGCAGCTTTAGGATGCGAGCCTTAGGAGACCTTTCATTTAAATGTGCTGTGTATAAGTAAAAGTGATCTATTAATCTGAGACTGAAAGCAATTAGGACACTTAGATAAGGTGATTGTCCCCAAAGTTCGAGAACTTCTTGGACAAATCTTGGTCTTTAGGGAAATAGAAAAAAATCAGTCTGATATAACCTTTAGTTGTTTGGAGATTCCAGTGACGGTTGCTTGGGAGAGGTGATGGAAATGGGGTGACCAGTGCACATTTGTTCTCCTGCTCAGTGGGATCGGGGTGTCACTGGGAGTAGTCTAAAAGGTGCAGGTGCCACATAATTAGACTTCCAAATCCTGTGTTTTTTATGTAATGTAATTAAATAATTCAGCACTGCAGAAACAAACCGGAAAAGACTTCTCATTGTAGTTTGGTTCCCAAAATGTGCAAGGGGAGATTTGGAAGGGCACATGTAAACCATGCTTGTAAAATACATTTGCTCTGTTCTTTGTGCCTCGCCGCAGAGGGTGGCGGATGAGGAGGTTGTCCTGTGCCAGTCATTCAAGGAGACAGTGGTCAAACTGTAGCTGCTTGGCTTTTCCTTTAAAACAGCAATGCCAAAACTAAGTCCTGCAGCTCAGTGCTCATACGGGGATTGCAGGCAGGTGCTTTTCTGTGCATTCTGATTGAAGTCACAGAATAAGATCCAGTGTGGAGAAGGCTTGTTTCATTTCTCTCTGGTTTGCAGGAGGTCCCTGGCCTTGCCGTTCTGTGCTGAGGCAGGTGACACTGCACGTTTGGAGGCTTTTGAGTGCTTCCACCCAGGCTCTGAGGCTTTACTTTATGTCAGACTTCAGCCGAGATGTGCTGCACTTTTTTTTTTCCGATGCCGCTTGCATTTATGCCGCAGGTTTATTAGAAAAGCTTTGTGCTGCTCTGCCGTGGCTGCTGCTGCGTGGCTCTGGGTGTTTCGCTGCTCCTGGAGACCCGCTGGGAGCCTTGAGTGCAGGGGGACCAGGGCTGGCCCCGCTGGGCCTGATTAACCGCCAGTGCAGCGTGATGGGAAAATTGGTAGGAAAATCACAGCTAGGCTTAATTCCTAAAGATTCTGCTTATATCTCTAAAGCTTCTGCTTATATCTTCAGAGACGCTTGCCAGTAACAGGCTCCAGAAAGGAGTCATTTTCCTGGTACTTTGGTGCAAAGCAGGGTTAAAGGAGAGGAATGCTATCAGGTATTAAATACACACATGATTTAATCAGTCTCAGTCGCATCTGGGCTTTCTCTGCATTCCCCAGCCTACCCTCCCGCAGCTCTCAAGGGGAAGAGGAGATGTTCAGCTGTATGCGAGATTCCACACTGTCCTTTAGCGGAGTTGGTGTTCAGTGCATTGGTTTTAAGTTGCACATTTCTGTGTTCAGCTTACATTCATGCATCTTTCATAAAGAAAGCAGTGGCTGAAATTCATACCCTCAGTATAGAGTACGTTCCCTGTTGCAGCCCGGGCTCTTCAATTATTTATCAGTTCCTTTCCAGGGGAAGGATTGTCAAACCTGGGATGCAGTTTAGCTGTAGGTATCGCTGGTGGCCCACATAATGTGCAAATGTGATCAGGTCAACCGAGTCTTCAGATGCTGCGCTGGAAGGAGACAAAATTCTGGAGACAGCTGAAACTGCCATTCCCCAGGAAGCCCTTGAAAGTGGCAGTCAGCCAAAGCATTGGTCTGTAGCACGATTTATTCCCTTCTTTTGGGTCATTGCTAAAAATAAGCTGTTTCTTTAATATTTTAATACCAGCATGGTAAAATAGAATTTATTTTTTAAGTATTTGGAAGTCCATTATTAGCGATGAATTTTTACGAAATTAAATGCAACTCTGTCTTAATTAAATCAAAGTTCTTAATTTACTGTAATCTGTGAAAACTGAAATAAATACAACTCTGGTATATGTCTTACTGTCAAGGTATGAGGAAAAGCAAACCACTTGTTTAATAAAAGCCATTGTCTTAAGTGCCTAAGGTGAGGAGTGGAGAGCAGGGTCCCTTCTGTCTCTGTTTATTCAGCTAATTTGCTCAGCATTTATTTCACTCATCTTGGGAAACTGAGGACAAGGAAGCAGAAAAATTGCTCTTTTTTGTCTCATTTTTGCTTACACTGTATGAATAACACAAGGCGAAATCTATTACTTCTAAAATTTTGAATTTCTTGAATCTTGAATTCTAAAAGCTGAAATTACTTCTGAAGTCTTGATTAGCACTTCTTCTGTTTAGCGTAGCAAGTTCAAATATGTAGAGTATGTTTTTCTGACATTTTTTGTCTGTATACCACAATAAAGGGAATTTGAGTTAACTAATGACTTCATAATTTTTTATATACATGTTAATTGAAGTCAAGTTTCCATCTGCAGAGAGCTCATGAATATGATGAATAAAAACTACCTAGCAAAGGAAATATGGATCAGTCCAAGCTCTTTAACACAATGACAAAGGTAAAAACGAAGAACCTAAATATGCCTTGGAAGCAGTAAATTAGCTTAAATGATCATAGAAGCTCTTAAATTTCAGGAAAGACTGTATCTTCCAGTAAATTAGCATGTTTAAAGGTTATCAACTTCTATGCATCACCTGGTCTTATAAATATACAATATAAAAATTACTTGTTTACTGATTTAAGTCATGGTAGAATGTGATACAAATCAGCCTGCTTCGTGGAGGGCTCAATCTGTGCCCTGACTGCTCCCTGGTGCAGACCAGCATGGTGTGATTCATGTAAGGGAGATATGAGATACTTGCTCTTTCGATTTGTACACTTTCTCGATCGCACCAAAGTCGTCATGTCTACAAAACTGTATATGCATGTGGATACTGAAGGCCATTGCTTTATCCAAATGTTTGTCTTCCCATAGGGATTTTATTCTGTAAATTATGTAGTAGATCGCCTTTTGTGCTTTTTACTCCAGTGGGATCTTTCGGCAGTGAGCATACGTGTTGTCAAACACGGAATTAAAAATTCACCACAGTCATTGGCGCTAAACTTCAAAAGTAGTAGCCATAGTAGACAGCCTAAATGTACGTTGAGGATAAGGCAATTATAAAAGCAAAAACCCTTTCAGCTTGGAGGAACCCTGGGGTTTCTCTTCTGTCTCCTCCTGCCGGTGTAGAGGTGCAGCTTGGCTGTCCAGGGCACGGTGGCCCTGTAAGGGACACTGCAGGGCCCTGTGCCATGGGACCCATCCCAGCATGAGCTGCCGCTGCTCCCTGTGCCACTAGCACGTAGGCAGTGGGAGAGGGAGGACTGATGCAGGCGCTGAACAACGTCACTTTCGACTCAGTTCGGTGGGTAAAGTGACTGGCGTGCCACTTGCTGCCAGCCTCACCGGGGTGCCAGCGGTGGGATCTGGGCTGGTGCCCGGCTGTGCCGCCGCACCCAAGCAGAGGGAAAGGGGCTGTGGTGCAGGGGCTGTGCCGTGGAGCAGGACAGTGGTCACAGACAGCTCCAGCCTTGCCCTGGGGATCCTGAAGTGTGTTTCTGCAGTAATGGACGCTGCGTTAGCCCTGCAGCTCAGGGCCGTCGCGGAGAGCAGGGGGGCAAGGAGGCTGGAGCTGGACCCACTGCGGTGGAGTCCATGGTGCTGGCCCTGCCCGCACAGTCTCAGCGTAATGCCGGTGGTTATTGATCTCTTCTCATTGCCATCCGGGCTATCGGGAAGAGTGTCCCATGACCATTTGCCATTGATTTTGAGCCTTTTAAGCCAGCACTTCCTCTCAGCTGAGATTTTTGCTCGGATTCTGTTGGAAATGTGGAAAGGGAAGGACTGAATTGAGCTACCCTGTGTTACATGAGTGGAGCCAGCTCACTTTATTGCACACTTACACTGGACTGAAGTGTCTGTCCCCCATCTGTGGGGCAGCAACTGAAGGCAGAGGAGCAGTGACTTCTAAAATTTCACTGAGTTGCCAGGCTGTGCTCACTCATCTACTCTGCCAGTAAAAAGAAAATTAGTGCGAGGTTTTGCCTCAGCTGGGTCCTACTCACAGAGGCACTTCTTTAGCACAGGGCAAAAGGAGAGATCAGGATGAATGGGTCGCACAACTGTTCTCCACAGGAGCTTATACTGTTCTCCAAATGCAGCTGGTGATGCTGTGTCTGAAAATCACACGTTATTGATTTATGGCTAAGTACAGCTCGCAGAACAAATTACTTTCTTACACACAGACTTTCAGGATTAATGTACTTTTGCTACTGCTTCAGCTTCCCTTTGTGCTTCTGTATTTAAACGGAACACCGTGAGAGAGACAAAAGCTCCTGTTTAATTCATTGCTGTGGGTAGAATGGTGACACAGGATCTTGCTGCACCCTGCGAGCGCGCCGAGATCTGTTACAATGACCCTTCCTGCTCAGACCCAGCTTGTTTTCCTTTCTTCAGAGGGAGACGTTGCTACGGCAGCTGGAGACGAATCAGCTGGATATTGATGCAACTTTGGAGGAGCTGTCAGTGCAGCAAGAGACAGAAGATCAAAACTACGAACTGTATGTCATTGAGCCATCTTTTTAACTGTTTTGTTGCAGTCTAAGTGTCATGTGAATGTTGGGCAGCCCCAGCTATGGCAGGTGGCCAGACTGAAGGGTCCATTTGGGGTTTCTTCGAATATTGTAAAATGTCACTTTTAAGTGGCATCAGCTGAAACAAAGCATGCACTTGAGGATCCCTCTGAAAGGGTCTGGTTCCTACAGGCACGTGATCTTTGGGAGAGCAGTGGAGGTGGAGCTGAGCAGCACACCTGGAGGCAGCACATGCTGAAGGGATTGTAGATAAGGATGTTGTAGCTTCTGGTGCTGAAAGGGGATACTTTCCATCTCTCTGCTCCTCAGCACACGAGTTGGTTCCCCTTCTTCTGGCTATTGGATTCCTGTGTATTGTGCGTCTTGTGATAGGCAGAAAGTAATATCAATGACACTGTTGTCTTTTGTTCCCTTTGAATACTTCTAGACTCCTCAGTGCGTTTCTGGTTTGAAATAGTGGCTGGTTCCTGCTGCCTTGTGTTTGTTCAGTGCCCTGTCTGTTTGCTTGCTGCTTGAAATGAGCGTTTGCCAGATTTAGCCCTACAAAGCCAATACATCTGTAGCACAGTGAACAGGAATCTCTTCAGATTTGTATGTTGTTGACAAATGTGTTCCATGAATTCCCATTGCAAGGTCTTTATTGCAGTGATATGCAAGCCAGAAAAGACAACGCTAGAATGAAATTGGAAGAAGATTCTTTACAGGCAGCTTTATTTGGAAGTTGGAATCGATGATTATGAAATATTCATGCACAGCCATTTTAACAAGCATTTTTCAGACCAAGTTTCAAGTTCTATAACCTTGGTCAGTGTGTTTTTCTTTGTAAGCGCATTGAAATGCCCCATGTACACACAAAGCAGTACTGTTGCCGGAACACTCACCTCATTCCTTTCCTTAGGGACTGGTTAGTCTCCTAGTGCCTTCAGCAATTCTCTTGATGTCCCTACTCAAAGGACTGGGCTGTGCGGGCTATGCTGTCAGATTGTTTTCCAGTATTTTTGTTTATACTCTGTCAGTAATGGGAAGATAATTAAAAGAATCAAGAGTTGGCAGAGCTGTTCCGAACTTAGATAGGAAGATCATCAGCTCTCACCCTTACACCAGCTTTAGCATTTGCTGGACCCCCGCACGTGCCACTTCAGCCCACAAATCCAGCAGAAAATTACCTTCTGCCATGTCTACTTCTGGGTTAATTTAAGTTGGGCTGGTTCTGAGAAGCATCTGCTTACCACCAGAACTTGAAGCAAGCAGCAGCAATATGGTGCTGATGGTGCTGGCAGAGGTGGGATGGCAAGACCTCCTAGTTCCAGCAGCAGGTATTGGGCTGGGTCATCCCATCCAGTCTAACCACACCAATGTTACACCATTTTGTAATACTGGTGTGCTTCCTCTGCCGGGGGGTACTCTTCCTGGGTGCATGCCCCTGCAGAAATGCTGTGATTACTGAAGAGTACCATTTGCAATGGGGTAGCATCCAGAATCCCAGGGCCAGACCAGTCTAGACATTGCACACTAACAAGTCAGAAGGCATATTCTTACCTTTTGCAAGCTCTGAGGAGCTTTTGGTGCAGTTGGTGGCAGTTAGCATCAACTCAATAGAAGCCCCTGAGTCATCTGCAGACACTCCAAAGCCAGATGAGCATTTGGCCCACGTCTCAGTGCCCAGTCATTTTCCAAACTAAGTTGTGAGCACATGAGGAACAGGAGATGGGGTGCCTGCACCTGAAGACGCCCACTGCCCAGCCGGGCAGAGCTGCTACCCTTCTGCACTGCAGCAAAGGACCGCTGCTCAGCTGCCGGGGAGGGCTTGCACTGCAGTTGGCTAATTGCGCTATAAGACTGCATAATTGGGGTAACATAGCACAAGAAGTACCTTAGCCATGGTACCTGACAGAAGAGGAGTTGCTAAAATATTAAAAACAAGGCTTTTTCCTGGGATTCTGGTTTAGTAAATAAACTAACATTTTTATGCAGCTGGCCAAGTTCTGCTTTCGCTTCAGCAACTGCATGTTTATGTCTGTGTACTGACACCAATGCTCTTTGCTTTTAGAAAATAAGGCTTCTTTATAGAAAGGCCTTTAAAATGTCTTTAAAATGTCCCTGGGAGCTTCCTGGCTTGAGCCACTGATCCAAAAAGAAAAGCATCGGGCCGTGTCACGTCTAAGTACTTCGACCGCACTGGCTAAAACAGAGTGCTGTTTTAGGATTTTTGAGGTTTTTCTCTGCACCCCAGGTAGAAACAAAGAGTCTGTTGTTTCAGCGACACTCCTTTGAAACAGGTAAGCTTCAGAGGGGTTACTCCAGCTCCAGAGTTGAAAGGTATACTCTTCATACATTTTTTTATCCCTGCAGGAGCTTTTCAGGCTCGAGTCCTTTAGCCAAAGTTCCGATTTAAAGGAATAACCACGCTCATATGGCAGGGAACTCAGATTTGGGTAAAGTTCTGATTCTTAGTAAAAGTTGAGGCTGGTGAACAGAGTATCTGTGGCCACAATGACAGTACATGGTGGGAATTAGAGCCTGCAGTTGGGAGGCAGGTCTGTGTTGTTCGTTATTAGGGCTTAGGAAGTATCCATGCTTGTCAGATGCCCATCATTTCGGGATGATCATGTTTAACATGCTGCTGCTGTGGATGTCAAAATGAGCACCTGGGTCATTGTCCTCTGATGCTCACCGTGTTGTATACAGCATCTGCGTTGGTGCAGTGTGACTTGTTGACCCTTGGCAGATGTGAAGCCCTTGTGTTGGTGGCTTCGATTTAGACACTTACTTCAGAGTTCTGCTGTCACTCCGCAGGAATTGCGCAGCAAGGGGAGTCGTCCATATGCCGTGGCGTGGCTGCTGCAGCGCCGCCTCCGAGGCAATCCCTGCTCTCCAGCCATAAAATCAGGCCGTGGAGCAAGGCGAGGTGACAGTGCCAGGACATCTCGGTTATTTCATTCACCCCCGTGCACGTCTGGTAGCTGCTCTGTCACAGTGACCCATGCTAAGTTTGGATCCGTGAGAACTGAAAGAGCAGGAGGAGTCTTCCTTCTGCTGCAGCTGGGTGCCCGAGGACAAACCCCCATTGCTCCGAAATGTGGATCTCCGAGAAGACACGAGGTGGCACACAACTCTGTCTCCTCCGTCTTACGTAAGCCCCTGCCTGGGCTGTGCCTCTGGGAGGCACATTTCGAGTCTTCCAGCTCTTTCCCTGGGCTGAGTCTCCTCTCTGCTGCCACATCTCTTGCTCTGGTACTTCCCCTGCGGCTTCTCAGATTTTACATTTTTCGTGCTGGCAAATTTCAGCCCTTTTTGAGTTCCTGAATTCTTATTAAACAAACAGCAATGGCTTTTTTTTCCCCACTCTGTTTTGAATTTGTACTTAATTTGCCCAATTTTTCTATCTTTAATTGTACCTAGCTTATCTTCTGTCACAAGGAAAAGTTTTTATGTTCAGCGTGCCTGTTCCCTCACTGAAAGGTGCACATGGAGAAAGGTTTCGGGAAAATGTGGAAGGTCTTCCTGCATATTAATTTTTTTCAGGAATACGCTGCTGGCAGAAACATTTGCAAAAGTTAATAAGAAGCAGATTTAATGTATGGTTTTCATGAGCTTTTACATTTGGCTCGATTTTTTCTCGCATTACTCTTTTTTTTAATATTGAAAGACAAAATTTCATTTCAAGGGTTAAGTAATCAGCTCTCTTTGAATTAACTTTTTTTTTCTCCCTAGGGATTAATATAAGTTAGTCAAAAGGAATACTTAAGTTATCCTTTGTGAGATATTCCATCTTCTTTCACACTCAGCTTTGAAAAGCTTCAGGAAATTGACTGTAACCCACTGTGTGATTGTTTAATTTGTAAGCACGTGAAGTCCGCCTTCTTCAGAGGACTTGTTCGTAAGAAATGAATTTTCAGATCATTTACTCCTTGTGTTTAAGAGCTCTTATGCAAACCGTCAGTCAGACTTTGTAAAAATATATTCGAAGCAGTTGAACTTCAGATTTTCTGAGACACTGTATGATCCAACCTACCTGTCCCAGGTTTGCCACATGAGGGAAATCCTTCTGGGTCCTTTCCCAGTGGTGCCATGCGTCTGTCACCTGCCTGGTCAGGGGATCCTGCATAGCCAGGTGCTTCTGTCCAGGTAGGGAAGATGATGGACCAGTGACTGCAGAAAGGCATTTGCGCTGTCCTGATGAGGCCTCTTCTTTTGGGACACACGCTCCCTGCAGTAGACAGCATGATTCACTTTATTGGGGTTTGGGGTTTTATTTGCTTGTTTGTTTTTTCCACACTGAGCAGAGCTCATAATTTTGCGAATACCGTGGTGCTGAGTAACACCAGCACTGTCTGGCAGGAGGACCTGCTGCTCGAGCCGTTCTCCCATGTCTTCAGCTATATTGAAGTACAGGTCTGGAATCACACCGGTTAAAGGCTGAATTACCGGTTAGGAAAGTAAAACCACTTTTTCTTTCTCTTCCCCTTGCCCCACCTGTATCGTTTCTGCTTGTTGTGAATCACCGTTGCCGTCAGGCAGATCAGGAGCCAGTGCAATGGGACTTTAGGTCAAGTTTTTTGTGTGGGGCTGCAGTAAGAATTAATTGCAGCTGACCCTGTCATCATCGACCTTGCTAGACAAGTGGAGAACATGGAGCGTGTCCAGTATGTTGTGGAGGGGGGGTTAACTGCATCCATTTTGGGTCAAGTGGAAAACCTGAGGAGCTCTTGGGGAGGGGCTGTGCTCTCCAAGGCCTGGGCAGCAGGATTCAACCCCGCTGGGCAATTAGTTTCGCATTCTGGGACCTGGGCTTAGGGGTTAGGAATCAGGTTCAGTACTTTTAATGAGCCCAAACCAAACATGTGGAAACCCAGCCCTCAGTAACCCCAGTTAAACTGATGTCACATGGCCTATTAATCCTCATTTTCACAATTAATAAAATAACCCAAAGCATTTCTTGCCATATGAAATACATTTGAAAAATTGATCACAGCACATTGGAACCAGGAGCCAAAAAGCTTCAGGCAGCTCCCATCTTCAATAGTAAATGAACATGAGTGCTGACAATTTTAGGACCTGTGAGGCCAACAAGCCCTTTTGTGCTTTTTTTTTTTTGCTCTGGGAGCAGAGCAACAGTAACCTCAGGCCCTGATGAATTTTTGTTCCCGCAGAGCATGTTCATCTTTAAAATTGCATAAAAGTCTCCTCTTGCGAGCAGGTCCAGCTGACAGTGAATTAATTATTCAGGGGTTTTGAGGATGTGGACTTGTTACTCGTTTTGAAATGGAAGGATTGAAAGGCAAATGAGGAGCCCGTGTGGATGAGGACAGATAACCCACCTGGACTTGCGTGGCACGTTTGCTGTGTCTAAATCCCAGCGAGAACAAGTGCCGGAGTGTGTCCAGAGAAGGGCAACGAAGCTGGTGAGGGGTCTGGGGGACAAGTCTTATGAGGAACGACTGAGGGAACTGGGGCTGTTGAGCCTGGAGAAGAGGAGGCTGAGGGGAGACCTTAGCACTCTCTGCAAGTACCTGAAAGGAGGTTGTAGAGAGATGGGGACTGACCTCTTCTCCCTGGTGACAAGTGATAGGACAAGAGGAAATGGGTTCAAGTTAAGCCAGGGGAGGTTTAGGTTGGATATTAGGAAAAATTTTTTCACTGAAAGGGTTCTCCAGCATTGGAATAGGCTGCCCAGGGAGGTGGTGGATTCGCCATCCCTGGAGGTGTTTACAAAAAGGGCAGACGTGGTCCTTGGGGATATGGTTTAGAAGTGGTTTTGTCAGGTTAGGTTAATGGTTGGACTCGATGATCTTAAAGGTCCCTGCCAACCTTAACGATTCTATGATTCTACTCAGGTCCCAGCATGACTTCATCTTGTGCGTTAATGGGACCTGGTCTGCTACATCGAGAGCAGACATGAAGCTGCTTGCTTCACAGAAGATTTTTGAGTGAGTCCTTTTGTGAAGGACTGGCAAAATGATAGAACGAGGAACACAGTGGCCAGATTGTATAGAATGTGAGAAAAAACAGACACGTGGCAGGTTTCGCCTGGTGTGTTCCCAAAACAGCCACGCTTGTGCCTCTGAAGAGTGTGTGTAAAGCCAGAGAAAGCATTCATGCATTATGTAGTATTTTCAAAGTGTGGAGGATGCTTAGACACCTCCACCCTGAAAATTACTGAGAGCTTGCTGGCAGCGTTTTCATGTATGCTGTTTTTCCACCCACCTCCTTCACGGAAGAAGATATGAATATGAGAGCTCAGCAGAGCTGGTTTGTGCAGCCCATGTAAAACCAGTATCAGACCATCCTTATTTCCCTCGTGTCATGGCACACAGCACAGCGCTTGGCCCATGTGTCCGGTTGGGGATGAGGACAGTGACACGACGCACACGTGCCACAGCTCTCGTGGTGCTGTGCTGGGATAAGAGCCTGTGTCGTGCTGTCCCCAAATAACCATTGTATCTCTCTAGTAAAAATAACTTGTTCTTAATGCCCTTCACATAACGTAGGTGAGCAAGGCATCGGAGCAGGTGCAGAAGAAGCCTGCGTGTGTGTTAGTCTCCAGACTCGCTGAGCTGGAGGGAAGGATGACACTCTTTATACTTCAGCTATGTAGCATTTTTTCCCTCCAGCTCTTAAAATTCATGTTTCTGCAGGAGAAACAGGTGGTAGTCACAGCCCTTCCTCCCTCTGGAGATGGCTACATGCCCAGAATAAAGCAGGTTGTCTCCAAAACAGGCAGCTTTGGTCCTACCTAATACAGTAAATCTTCAAATACCCTGATATTGTGAAGAGTGTCCTGCACTTTGTTGGGTCCAGCTTTAAGTACTCTTTGAGCTTCATATTCTGTGTTCTAAAATGATTATATACGTATTTTGCATGTACTTCATACAGGATCCTTGTTCCTTAGTCTTCAGTGTGCGATCATCTTATCCTACCTGCGTCATCCAGTTGCCTTGGTGGTAGGACCCAGCGTCCCAGTCAGAGACTTGGAGGTTGTTCGGTTCTGTTTTCCAGTAGCGTTGGTGATTTAGGTGCTAAATCTAAAGCAGCCGGAGAGCTCAGCTCAGCCAGGAGTGCAAGCAGTGCTGGCATCAGTATCTTGGATGCTGGATGCGGCAGTGACCAAGCTTGCAGGCCTTCCAGCCAGGATCGCTGTTGCTATAAACAGGAACAGAGGGGCATGTAGATCAGCTGGGATTAATCTCTGTTTGCAGTTGGGAGGCTGGAGTCTTTAGCCCCGAGTAGGGGTTGGGAGGAGGACGGGTGAGTACCACAAAGCAGAGCTATTCAGCTGTCCTGCCTTCGGCTCGCCAGGAGCCCTGAATCAAAGCTCGGAGGGGAGGGATGACAGAATTTTGCACTCAATGTTTCTGGCATGGATCTGCAGAGCCGCACGTCCTGTGCAGGCGTGTCTCGTGGACGGCTTTTCAGGCCACAGCAATTCACATGGCTTTGTGGATTCAGAGCATTCGCTTTGTTGGACAAGGGCTGAGTTGCAGGTACCCTTGGTTTATCTTTCCTTCACCACAGACGCTATGCGTAGTCTTCCTTGAGGGATGCTCAGTGACATGTATGGTGACCCCCTCCTCAAGAAAGGGGTGATGTGCGGTTGCTCGGCCCTGCAGCGCAGTGACAGCGATCCATTGAAAATAGCACTGTTCTGTTTTTGCGGTGTGTGTGATGCATTGTGCACCTCCCAAACAAACGTGATGCAGTCTCCACAGAGCTCCGTGCAAGAGTTAAGCTCCTTTATGTTTTCTCTTTGGCACGTGACAAATCATGCATCATTTTCAGGGGAACGTGTTGTTGCACAGCTCACCCCAGCTGCTAGTCCCCTGGGAGGGAGGATGCTGGAATGGATGCTCTGTTGCATGCTCTGATCTCAGCTCTGCCAGGAGCTTGTTCTGTTGTAGCTGGTCTGCTGGGTGGAGTAAGCACATAAGTCTTGCCCCAGATCCCACTGGAAGCATCAGTGAGGCTGCCACAGCATGGCACTACTTTAGGTGCCCTGACAGCGGTCGCAGGGGACAGGCAGTGGACAGCCATGTGACAACCAGGCTCTTTTTCTGCTCCTGCCAGGCAGCGTTGGGATTGCAGCCTTTAGTCCGGTCTTCTGGAATGAGTGAGGCGAGTCTTTCCTTGTCATTCTCGTGTGATGAACGTGGAGCAAGAACACTTGTTTCCTAGCCCTTGAGCAGATGACTATTTCCTTTGTACTGTTGAATTTCTTCCTATTTCTGTTATTCAGGATCATCCAGTTCTTTCTGTATCTTGTCCCTGTCCTCCTCTCTACTGATGCTGCCTCCCAACTTGCGACCTCATGAGCATTTCCCTGGTCTCTGTGCTGCTTCATTGAAGTGCCGAAATATATCTCAAGGCTAATCCTTGAGGAACTCTACCAAGGGTTTCTCTCCTTGCTAATACTGCTTTTTAGTGCTACCCTTTATCTCCGCTTTAGCCAGTTCCTTAGTTAGGAAGGTCTCCTGGTTTTCCAGTTCAAGTAACAGCTTCCTGGGGGTGTTGTTCTCTAGGGCTCCAGATACTGCTGGTCTCAAAGTATGGTAGTTTGTTCCTTAAAAGTATATCAGGTTGCTGCTTAAAATAGGAAATGATATCTCAAGGGGGTTTAGAGTCTTTTAGACCCTGCTGTTTGTTTTCTGCTTAGCAGTCATTCCAGCAAAGGTGTCTGTCTGGCTTAAGTCCCTGAAGGACGAGGTTGTGCTCTGTGTGGGAGAGGAGTCTCTGGTTTGACATACTCATTGCCTGGAACACAACCGAGTCTGTCTTGCAGAAGCAGTTGAACCCAGAACCTCTGTGCTCTGGGGTCATTAGCCTTAATGAAACGAGAGGCGAGACCATGACGTGCTAGATTTTATATATGATACTTCACTTTGGGCATCCTTTTTATATCTCTCAGACATGTGGCAGGTAGCAGATCTTTTGAGACCATTGCGTGGTGAAAGCCTGGCTTTCTTTTAGTGTTTCTTTGCATACAGCTTGTGAAAAGACTGCTAACCAAACAGGCTGCAGAAGGAGGCTGCATCAGGACCAGGCTTGGTTTCCTTTTTGCAAAGGCTAGAGCATTTCACCCTCTCTAGCAGTACAGGCTTTATTGCTCTTCCAGTCAAGAATCCAGCCAAGACCACAACTTGCTTCAGAGCTTCTGCTGCTTGGCTCCACTGCCTCCCACACAGAGGGTGAGTGTGTACAGGGGGGGAGGCTGACTGTGTATCTGTGCATTGCGAGAAGGATAATTGCAGTCAGTCCTCTGTGAGCCCTCTGGATAGCTCTTTTCTTTTGACGCTCAAGGATTCTCCTCGCGAATCCATTCTTGGCTGAAAAAAGATGTTTTTATAGCATTTGAGTTTTCTTGAACGCACTGATCTCTTCTGCAGAATCTAAAAATATGCCATTCCTGCAGCACTTACTCCCTTAGAGACATATGTCCAAGAACTGACTTAAGGTTGTGTTTCAAGCCCTGGCGTGTTGTCATAGTCTGTCTATCCAGGGAGTTCCCGGCAGCATTGCAAATGTAGGTTTCTTCCTGCAGTGCAGAGCAGGTTGGGATTCTCCACACCTCAATGCAGACCGGGTGAGCTTAGCTCACACGGGTGAAGCAGATTTATTGTGGCCCAGGGAGGTGCAGCATGACTGAAAGCAGACCCATACCCTCTCAGTTCAGCACATAGCCAAAGCAGCCCTGCACCGTGCTCAGTGTTCTGTTGAGCATGTTTTCTCCATTCCTTATATTTGCAATTTGTCTTCCCTGCAGCTTCCTTGAAATGATGGAAGCCCGAAGTCGAGGACACACGTCGCCACTAACAACTAATGGGCAAAGCCCTTCGTCTGGCTCCCAGTCACCCATCGTACCTCCGAGCTCCACATCGACAGGCAGCTCCAGCCCTGGCACCCCACAGCTGCCGCAGCCACTTTCCACAAGCTCCACCATCTCTCCAGACCCCCCCCCATCTTTTTCACCAGTGCCTGCACCCGAGGCCCAGCAGCCGCACGCGCCTCTGCCAGCTACAGCCTCCCCAGCACCTCCGGCCGCAGTCCCGCCACCAAAGCGCAGCATTATTTCACGTCTATTTGGGACGTCTCCTGCATCAGAGCCCTCTCCTCCCCAGCCAGGTAGGTGCTGGAGTTTCTCCGTTTTCATTTTTTTCCCCGCGAGAGGCTGAGCAGATAGGTGTCTGAAGAACACAGGCCCTCTGTGTGTGTGCAGCGTGTGTCCAAGGGGAGCTGCGCTGTCACTCTCTATTTTTCTCCCGATCAGCGTTTTGGTTTGTCTCCGTGTTGGGCTTGGATGGCGACTGTGTCCAGCCAGCTGGGTGGTGGCCGTAGCACGCTTCGGGAGGAAGGTCCTGAACACACAGGGGACACTAATAAAATAACTGTCACCTTCTTACCAGGAGCACATGTGCCTCTTGAATAGCAGGAAAAATTGTCAGAGAAGCTATTTGAAGCTCTCTCCACAAAAGTCTAGCAGCTCAAAGGGGCTCCTGTGTGTTAACAGAAAACAGTGGAGTGCTGGTTTTAAAGGTTATTCAGCCAGAAATGATCATGTGAGTCTAGGCTCCGCAGCGGATTCCCCTCCAGGGAAATATGCTCCTTCAGAGATGGTCTGAAGAGGAGGGCAGCCTGCCTTGACTTCTTCCATAGCGCTAGTACACAATGGAGCAGAGTAGCCCAGCGCTCGGTCCAAACCCCTGCCGGATGAAGTTGCAGGGCAGAGGCATCAAGGGTTTTGTTGCATGCACTTTTGCTGATCTGGACCTTAATTTGCCTGTCACATTTGCTTTGTTTGCGAAGCTAACTGGAGCTGCAGAGCTGGCACTGCCTAAAAATCATTAGTGTGACATGGTTTGAATCACCCTTTGGAAGTATCTTCCCTCTCAAACTGTCAATCCCTGGAGCTCACACTACTCTCAAGACACCCACAGAAAGAAAGGGGGAGGTGCTGGGAACACAGTTTGCAGTTTCAGATGTTGAAATCTTTCAGTTTTAGATCTGCACACAATGTTCTGCATCCTGAATCTGTTACCAGATATGACACAGTACACCCATTTCAGTTTGTTGGTGACTCTTCCTACCCAGAAACAAACAAACAAAGAGGAGCAAATGTTAGAAATCCCTTGTCAATAAAAACCCCTTTGTCGTATTGATACATAGAAAAAAGACATGTGGTCTGCAACCAGTGTCACAGTCTTTGGGGTTTGTTTTTTTTTTTTCTTCTGGTGTTTTTTTTTTTTACATCTGTCATTTAGCTTGAGAACGGTTTTAGGCTTGTGGCCTACAGCGGGTGCTTTTTAGGAGGGTTGCAAAAAGCAGCTAGGAAAGGCTGATCTGGCAGTGTATTTAAGTTTATGTAGCGTGCCAAGGGTTTGCACCTCTACTGGAACATACCTAGGGACTAGCTAATTGGAAAGCAGTTGAAAAATCACTTGCACAAAGTAATACTTTTTTTTTTTATGGGAGCTGCTATTTAAGCTTTCCCTTGAAGTCTTGCAGTAGTAATTTTTTTGGCTGTGTTTTTTCTTACACCAACGCTACTCTGTGGCATTAGTAATAGTGTTATTTGCATGCAAAGTGATCCGAAAGCTGTACTAGTAGAGCAAAATCTAGAAAAAAAATATACAGATCTGGTTCACCCAGAAGAAAAGAACCTAGATGAGAAGTGCAGTCTGGGCAGAAGAAAAAGATTGAGTATTGCAAATTCTGAAAAGGTTAATTGCGTTAGGCTTCTTCGTTATGCTAATTTCATGAGATCTTGTCCTGATACCTTGAAGATGGGTAGCGATGTCTGTCCAAATCAGCTGTATTAAAGCGAATCTCTATTTGCAGTAGCTCTTGAGCTTTTGGTTACACAGGGCATCTAAAAGCACAGTGTGAGAAATCCTGCCTTTGACAGTTACAGTTGAAAAAGCAAGAGGAGCTGTGTGGGTGAACTGAACAGTCTGGAAAACGTAAGAGAATAATGAAGGGACCTCACACAGGAGCGGTGCACACAGCATAGGTATAAAATCGGGCTGTGGTATAGTCAGTTGTAGAATTCACTGTAGAGTGGATAGCTGGAGAGTTTTTCAGACTATTTAAGAGCCTGGGTCAGCCTGGAGTGTTCTAAACCAGAGCAGCCGCATTTCGTCTGTGAGCGCCTTCATGCAAGATCCTGGACAGGTCTGAGTATCCTGTTCATAACTTTCCTCTTCCCTGGCTGGGTAGCCAAGGTCCTGCTTCGTGGCTGCTGTCGCCCTGGGCAGGAGAGATCTGTAAAAAGCAAATTTCTGTCTTGCTTGTGGTGAACCCTCTGTTTTACAACTACTGTCACTAATGCAGATCCTGCTGCTGCCACTCCTCCTCCCCACCCTGAAGCCCCTGCAAAAGTACAGAGTGTGGAGGACTTCGTTCCTGATGACAGCCTGGACCACAGCTTTCTAGAAGACCTGGTCCCACAGAAGGACAAAGGGAAACCGCAGACTAAACACCGTATCGATAGTGAAAGGTAAGAAGAGGAGGATGGAGGGAGGGTGAGATGGGGACATACTGGATGTGCAGTCTGAATGATGAGTCAGGCCTGGTTAACCTGTTGCAACTGTTCAGAAAGTGGTTGCAGAGCAATTAGCTGCCCCAAAGCCTTTCTGGCTGTGGTGTTCACTGCCTCCCATTTAATGTCGTAGTGTTCACTGTCTCACGTTTAATGAAACACTCTGCTCCCTGGGAATGAGGAACAGCAGTAAAAGCTAGTTATCACCCTCCTGGTTTTGCTGTCTTGCTTTCATGCCCAGTGTTAAACCACTGGCGTGCTTTGGGTCAGGAAGGGTTTTCCATTCTGGCCAAATGTGCTGAAACATTTGAGGTATTTTCATTCTGGAACACAGTGCACTTTGCAGCGATACTATGTTTTGCCTACTGAATACATTCCCGCTGCAGACGCCCAAAGCACAGCCAAGTTCCTTCTTGGCCTGGTACTGCCATTCCTCAGGCATTATGAAGGGGTTCGTGTTTGCTGGAGGACACCGGGGGGCACTCCGTGGCTCGATGGGATTCTGGAAGGAAGGATGAAGAGGGTCGTCCTCCCTTGGGAGTGTCACTGGATGCTTGTCTGCGGATTCCAGAAAAGTCTTAATGGGTGCTTTTCTTTTTCTTTGTCCATTTCAAATGTTCCTTCCCAGCATTTTCTCTCTAAATTGGAGAGAGATGGATTTGATGGGTGGGCTGTTTGGCGGATGAGGAATTAGCTGGGTGGTCACATCCGGAGAGTAGTGGTCAATGGCTTAGTGTCCAGATGGACATCAGTGACAAGTGGCATCCCTCAGGGGTCCATGTTGAGACCAGTACTGTTAAGTATCTTCATCAGTGATATAGACAGTGCAATGGAGTGCACCCTCAGCACATTTGCAGATGACACCAAGCTGAATGGTGTGGTTGACATGCCTGAGGGACAGGATGCCATCCAGAGGGACCTGGACAGGCTTGAGAAGTGGGCCCATGTGAACCTCATGGGGTTCAACAAGGCCAAGTGCAGGGTCCTGCACCTGGGTCAGGGCAATCCCCAGTATCAATACAGACTGGGGGGTAAAGGGGTGGAGAGCAGCCCTGCCAAGAAGGACTTGAGGTGTACAGGTGGATGAAAAGCTGGACATGAGCCAGCAATGTATTCTTGCAGCCCAGGCGGCCAGCCATCTCCTGGGCTGCATCCCCAGCAGTGTGGCCAGCAGCGCGAGGGAGGGCATTCTGCCCCTCTGCTCCACTCTGGGGAGACCCCCCTGCAGTGCTGCCTCCAGCTCTGGGGGCTTAGCAAAGGAAAGACGTGGACGTGTTGGAACTAGTCCAGAGGAGGGCCACAAAAATGATCAGAGGGCTGGAGCACCTCTGCTGTGAGGACAGTCTGAGAGGGTTGGGGTTGTTCAGCCTGGAGAAGAGAAGGCTCTGGGGAGACCTTATAGCCCCTTTCAGTTCTTAAAGGGGGCTTATAAGAAAGATGGGGACTGACATTTTAGCAGGGCCTGTTGTGATAGGACAAGGGGTAATGGCTTTAAACTCAAAGAGGGAAGATTTAGACTAGATATAAGGAAGAAATTTTTTACACTGAGGGTGGTGAGACACTGGCCCAGGTTGCCCAGAGAGGTGGGAGATACCCCATCCCTGGAAGCATTCACAGTCAGGCTGGACGGGGCTCTGGGCAACCTGATCTAGTTGGAGATGTCCCTGCTCACGGCAGGTCAGTTGGACTAGATGACCTTTAAAGGTCCCTTCCAACCCAAACTATTCTGTGATTCTGTCCTCCAAATGGCAGAGAGCTGTGCTTATGCCGTAGGCTGGATTTTGGTTTTTTTCTTTCTCTTTTTTTCTTTTCCTGGCTTTGATGTTTTTTAACCCAAAAAAAGGGAAAGGGGTTTGTATGTTCTGAGCTGCTCAGACAAGAGGATGTGCAGCAAGCTGTCTGAAAGCAGACTGTCGCTTCAGAGGTGACCTAAGTGTACTCACAGGCTCTGCATCCCTCTGCTTAGAATAGTCCTTCCCTGCTGCCTCTTGTTATCAACACTGGATTAAGCAGGAGAGTAATTAAATGCTGATACAGCTCATCTGTGAATGTGGTGGATTCTGTGTCTTTTGACATCTTTGTCATGATTCAGTGTTCTCTAGTTCAACCACAACAACTTGAAATCAATGCTGTGTGTGAGGCTCGATGCCTGTCTAATGCAGGTCAGCCTGAATCATCATCCCTTGTGATGGCAGAACACGTGGATGTTTTATTAAAAAAAAAAGAAAGAAAGAAAAAAAAAAGTGGTGATTGCCTGCTGGCCTACGAAGGATCTTGATTGTGGCTGTGACTGAGCTGGGATATTTTTCTGTGTTTAACAAGGAAATGTCAGGAGAGCCAAGCCTGACCTTCCTGGGGTTTGCTGAAGGACTGGGTCCTGGAGCACCCTTAGAGCTCTTTAGCTGCAGTTCTTGCTGTGGGTGGGAGGCTGGATGTTTAACAAAGGCTTCTCTTCTCCAGAACCTCAGTCATTGGAAGCAAATAGGTGTTAAACTATCCAAAAAGCCAAACATCTCAAACAGTGGTGCAAGAGCCCTGCTCCTTGGTTGTAGAGTTGTCATGTTCTTGGCTGCTATGGTTGCCTTTTGCGCTCTGTCCCCACTCTTGGTAGCCTTCCAGTGCTTATGAGCTGGTAGGGGCAGAAAGAGAGACACCTTTGGGCTTTCACAGAGCACAGAGAGGACACTTGTTCACAGCTTCATCCTTTGATGACAGCGGTAACCATCTGCAGTTAGAACAGCTCTGTTTCCCTAGGAGAAGACCTTGCAGCGCATCCCTGCAAATTCAGATGCTCATTATTTCTCTGCAGCTTGGCATCCATGTCTTGCTCTGGTTTCTTTTGTAGTTCACACAGTTTTCTCAGTGGTCTGACAATTTTACCTTCTGTTTCTTGCCAAAAAGGGCCTACCACAATAAGCCAGATGTGCTGAAATTCAGAGATGGAGATGTGGTTCTGACCATCACCGGCAATAACTGATTTCCTTCAGGTTGCCAATTACAAGCCCATGATGCCCAGGAGCAATGTAAGAGTTCTGTAAGCACTGTCCGTAATAATCAGCTTCTGCTGCAGTGAATAGGTTGTTGTAGTTGCAACAAAATCTACTGCTGCAGAAATTTCTCTGACGTAAAGAACACAAAAGTTCACTCAAACCTAATGGAGATTTTATTGGTTTTAAAAAATTAGATACTTGAAGCTGTTTCCCTCTTGCATCTGAGTGAGGAACTGTTGCGTTAAGATGCAAAGTAGTTTGGCAGAAGATAAACCCCCTTGCGTTCTAACACTCCTTACCGAGGTGGGAGGCTAGGTGCGGCTAGGTTTAAATTCTGAGTGATGTCCAATTCACCACTATCCGTCCGGTCGCGTTTGATATGTCAAACTGTTACGATTCCAGATACATTGTTAGTGGACTGCACCTTCAGCCTCGTCGTGCTCATGAACTAGCACAGCCACTCTTTGGTTGCGTTCAATGAGAAACCCAAATGACTACCTACTGTCACAGTGCAGTTTTCCCAATTCACCACTACCAGTCTGGTCGCATTTGATACGTCAAACTGTTACATTTCCGGATACACTAATAGTGGACTGCACCTTCAGCCTAGTTGTGCTCATGAACTAGCACGACCACTCTTTGGTCGTGTTCAGTGAGAAACCCAAATGACTAGCTACTGTCACAGGGTAGTTTATTTGAGTAACAGAGATACAGGTTCTTTATGGATTGCCGGTGATAAATACACTGTCTGCAAAGCACGTGCAAATAAAAGTATTGTTAATTGTACAAAACGCGCGACAAAGTTAGAAACCATACAGCCTGGCTATAAATGTAGGAAAGAGACTCTATAGAGAGATTTGTAAGTTTTCTGAGGAAGCGCTTGGTCTAGTCTAAGTCTTACCCAAAGGCGTCCCTATGGGGGGGAAGAAAGGCTCAGCCCGTCAACTGGTCCCGGAAGTCAAAGGCAGTCTTCGATGGAGTCCTCCTTGACTTGTTCACGATATTGTCTTCCCTGATATAGACAGAACAAGAGGGAATGGCTTCAAGCTCCAACAGGGTAGGTTTAGACTGAACATTAGGAAACAATTTTTCACAGAAAGGGTGGTTGGGCATTGGAATAGACTGCCCAGGGAGGTCGTTGAGTCACCATCCCTGGATGTGTTTAAGAGACGTTTAGATGTGGTGTTGGCGGATATGGTGTAGGGGAGAACTTTGTAGAGTAGGGTAGATGGTTGGACTCGATGATCCCAAGGGTCTCTTCCAACCTAGACAATTCTATGATTCTATGATTCTATGATTCTATGATATTTCCCCGTTCTGGGGCTATTTTTATACTATTTTTTAACTTTCAAGGTGGAGTTTGAGTGACTCTAGTCATAAATACTTCTATTGTGATTGGTGTAAAATTCTCTCGCTTCACATTTAAAGGTATAGTTTACGAAAAATTCAGGGCGCAGACTCAAGGAGGAGTGGTCGCACCTTGGGGGCAGGTAGCCTTTGGGATGGAGGTGTGTTTAGGTATTATAATGACATTATAATGAGCAAAGTTTGCACAAAGGACAGCATTTTGTCAAAATTTGACAAACTGTTGGCTCAGGGTAGTAAGTATGCGGCTTATCAGTTCCATAGGACCATCTCATTCCCAGATCTGCCATATTATCACAGGGCTTGGCCATAGGATCTCCATCCCACTCCACTCCCCATGTTACTTTGCGATGCTTGCAGATGCGGTGAATTCTTCGCATACCAGCTGTGGCTGCATTCTACCCTAGAAGCCTTTTGATTTTGTACTTTTCCTTAATGTGTGAACAATGCTGTATTTTTGATCATTTTAGTAATTATTCCACAGGAACAAAGCCTGAGAACATACTAGAGAGATGTGTTCAGGTATCCTGAACGTTTTAAAGCGGGTATCTTATGCAGCTTGCCAGCATTACTCCTGGGTGTGCTGTAGCCAAGTGTAAGATCCAAAACTGAAGAGCCTTTGAAGATGTGGCAGAAGAATGGGCTGTGTGTTGAGAATTTCGAAGTTGCTTCTCTTACCCAAATAAGGGGGATTGCCTGGCTGTCCATAAGCAAGAGTCTTGCAGTTAGCTCATGTGAGGACGCCTTCGTGCACAGTGCATTTCTTGTGTGAAGCAGAGATAATTACACTCACAGAATCACAGAGTGATTGAGGCTGGAAGACATCTCTGGAGGTCATCTGGTCCAACCGCCCTGCTCAGCCAGGGCTACCCAGAGCCGGTTGCCCAAGACCACGTCCAGATGGCTTTTGAATATCTCCATGAATTGAGACTCCAGAACCTCTCTGACAACATATACCAGTGCTCGGTCACCCTCACAGTGGAAAAAGTGTTTTCTGATATTCCTAGGGAACCTCCTGTGTTTCAGTCTCTGCCCATTGCCTCTTGTCCTGTCATTGGGCAGTACCGAAAAGAGCCTGGCTCCACCTTCTTTGCACCTTCCTTCAGGTATTTTAATATGTTGATAAGGTCCCCCCAGGCCTTCTCGAGTGTACTGGGTTTGTGTGGCGAGGTTTTGGTAGCCGGGGGGCTACAGGGGCTTCTGTGAGATGCTGCTAGAAGTTTCCCCTATGTCTACAGAGCCAACGCCAGCCAGCTCCAAGATGGACGTGCCACTGGCCAAGGCTGAGCCCATCAGCAACAGTGGTAGAGCCTCTGTGATAACGTATTTCAGAAGGGGGAAAAAAACTGCATAACTGCAGCAGAAAGGAAGAGTGAGAATATGTGCGAGGAATGACTGCAGACGCCCAGGTCAGTGAAGAAGGAGGGGGAGGAGGTGCTCTAGGTGCTCGGAGCAGAGATTCCCCTGCAGCCCGTGGAGAAGACTGTGATGAGGCAGGCTGTCCCCCTGCAGCCCATGGATGGCCACGGTGGAGCAGATATCCACTTGCAGCCTGTGGGGGACCCCATGCCAGAGCAGGTCAACGGAGGCTGTGACCCCCTGGGAAGCCTGCACTGTAGCAGGCTCCTGGCAGGACCTGTGGACGTGTGGAGAGAGGAGACCATGCTGGAGCAGGTTTGCTGGCAGGACTTGTGATCCCACAGGGGACCCACGCTGGAGCAGTCTGTTCCTGAAGCACTGCAGCCCATGGAAGGCACCCACGCTGCGACAGTTTGTGAAGAACTGCAGCCTGTGGGAAGGACTCACGTTGGAGAAGTTCAGGGAGGACTGTCTCCTGTGGGAGGGACCCTACGCTGGAGCAGAGGAAGAGCGTGAGGAGTCCTCCTCCTGAGGAGGAAGGAGCGGCGGAAACAACATGTGATGAACTGGCTGCAACCCCCATTCCCCATCCCCCTGTGCCACTGTGGGGGAAGAAGGTAGAGAATTCAGAAGTAAAGTTGAGCCCGGGGGGAAGGTGTTCTAAGATTTAGTTTATATTTTCTCATTATCCTACTGATAGTACAGATACTGATAACCTACTTATCTGATCTGTTTGGTAATAAACTAAATTAATTTTCCCGAAGTTGAGTCTGTTTTGCCCATGATGGTAATTGGTGAATGATCTCTCCCTGTCCTTATCTCGACCCACGAGCCTTTTGTTACATTTTCTCTCCTCTGTCTAGCTGAGGAAGGGAGTGATAGAGTGGCTTTGGTGGGCACCCGGCGTCCAGCCAGGGTCACCCCACCACATCTAGGCTAAGCAGTTCCTGCCCTCGTGTGAGCGATGCTCCAGTCCCTTAGTCATCTTTGTTGCCCTTTGTTGCCTCTCTCCAGTATACCCATGTCTCTCTTGTACTGAGGAGCACCCAGAGCTGGACACAGCACTCCAGGTGTGGACTCACCAGCGCTGAGGGGAGGGGAAGGATCACCTCCCTCAACAACTGGCAATACTTTGCTTAATGCAGCGCAGGATACCATTAGCCTTCTTTGCGGCAGAGGCACCTTGCTGACTTATGTTCAACTTGGCGTCCACCAGGACCCCCAGGTCCTCTTCTGCCAAGCTGCTTTCCAGCTGGGTGGCCCCCAGCATGTATCAATGCATGGGGTTTTTCCTCCCAAGGTGCAGGACTTTGCACTACCCCTTGGTGGTCTTCAGGAGATTGCTGTCAGCCCACTGAAGCCCATTCACCCAGCCTGACAAGGTCCCTCTGGGTGGCAGCGTGACCTTCTGGCGCATCAGTTGCTTCTTGCAGTTTGGTGTCATCTGCAAACTTGTTGAGGGTACACCCTGCCCCATCATCCACATCATTAATGAAGATGATGAACAGGACTGGGCCCCGTACTGATCCCTGGGGTACACCCCTAGTTACGGGCTTCCAACTAGACTTTGTGCCACTGATCACCACCCTCTGGGCCTGGCTGTTCAGCCAGTTTTTGGTCCGCCTCACTGTCTGCTCACCCAGCCTGTACATCAACAGATTCCCTATGAGGATCTTATGGGAGACAGTTTCAAAGACCTTACTGAAGTCCAGGTACCTGTGCTCTCCCATCATCTACCAGGCCAGTTATTGCATCATAGACTTTTATCAAGTTGATCAAGCATGACTTGCCCTTGGTAAATCCATGTAGACTATTCCTGATGATTTTCTTGGCATTCGTGTGCCTGGAAATAGTTTGCAGGATTAGCTACTCCATCACCTTCTCAGGAATCAAGATGAGGCTGACTGGGCTGTAGTTCTCTGGGTCCTTCTTCTTGACCTTCTTGAGTGGCATTTGCTTTCCTCTTCAGGAAAGTCTTCAAGCACTTCTCCCAGTCACCATGATTGATGAAAGTTTATCAAGAGTGGCCTTGCAGTGACATCTGCCAGCTCCCTCGGTAGCTGTGGGTGCATCGCATCAGGATCCATGGACTTCTGCAAGTCCAGTTTTGCTTTATCCAGGATCCCTGACCTGATCCTCTTCCACCAAGGGTGCGTCTTCCTTGCTCTACATTATCCCCCTGGTCTCTGGGACTTAGGATTCCCAAAGACCAGTCTTGCTAGTAAAGACAGAAGCAAAGATGGCATTCAGTACTTCAGCCTTTTCCATGGCCAATGTAACCAGGTTCCCCTTCTCATTGAGCAGTGTGCCCACATTTTCCCTAGTTTTCCTTTTGTCACCTATGTGCTTATACAAGCCCTTCTTGTTGTCCGTGACATCCCTGGCCAGATTCAATTCCCTGTGGGCTTTTGCTTTCCTGATTTCATCCCTGGATGCTCAGACGATGTCTCTGTATTCGTCCCAGGTTGCCTGTCCTTGCATCCATCCACTGTGTGCTTCCTTTTTGTGTTTGAGTTTGTCCAGGAGCCCCTTACTCATTCATGCAGGCCTCCTAGCATTTTTGCCTGCCTCGTTATACGTTGAGATGGACCGTTGTTGAGCTTGGAGGAAGTGATCCTTGAATATTAACCAGCTTTCTCAGGCCCTTCTTCCCTCCAGGGCCTTATCTCACAGGACTCTTCCAGCCAAATCTTTGAAGAGGCCAAAGCCTGCTCTTCTGAAGTCCAGCTTGCTTTTTACCCTCCTCCCTGCCCTCAGGATTCTGAACTCCACCAAGGCTGTCTTTGACCTTCCCCTTCCCAGTGTGGGCCTTCCTCATTTTTTGTGGGTATGAGGTCCAGTAGAGCACCTCTCCTTGTTGGCTCCTCTATCACTCGGAGGAGGAAGTTATCATCAGTGCACTCCAGGAGCCTCCTGGATTGCTTACGTCCTGCTGTCTTGTCCCTGCAGCAGATATGGGGGTGGTTGAAGTCCATGAGGACCAGGGCCTGCGAACATGAGGCTCCTCCTGTCTTTTTAGAGGGCCTGACCCACTTGTTCTTTCTGGTTGGGCAGCCTGTGGCAGACACCCATGTAGTGTCACCTTTACCTGTCATCTCTTGAATCCTCACCCATAAGCTCTCAGTTGGCTCCTCATCCATCCCCAGGCAGAGCTCCATGCGCTCCAGCTGCTCTCTCGCACAGAGGGCAACTCCTCAGGGAAGCGGGGAGGGTCTTACTCTGGATGGAAGCAGGATGTTATGCTGTGTGACTGAGCTGCTTCCTGAACTTGGGGCTGTGTTTGCTTCCATTTGTAAGAACATGTTTGCTTTTCTGAGCTTCAGAAAGAGGTGGTAAAGTCTGGTATTTCTTGTCCATTTTGTTGACGTAGGGAACTTGTGTGAATTTCTCCCATTCCCTACTCCATAACATCTCTAAACGACGGAGCAAGAGTTGACGTGGAGCAGTAATGTTAGAAAAAAACACTTTTTTTTCTTAAGTGTGCTAGCAGTGAGGAATGAGCTCATGCCTGCGGAACAAGGCTGCTCTTGCCCAAAGATCCGACAGCTGCTGAGACTTTGAGCACTTACTGACATCTCTTGGTGTTGCTGTAGCTAAATCCCAGCCCAGATCTACGGAGATTAACGGAGTCCTGGGTTTTGTTTAATGGTGTGTTATGGTTCCCTGGCTTGCAATAAAGAGAACTCCCAAAATCAGTTTCTTTACCAGTTAATTAGGAAGGCAGTTCGATCTCCCAGTTTCCTCTTTCAGAACTTAATTTGCTGCTCTTTAGCCTCGTGCCCTGAGCCAGTGTGTATGTGACTGCACCGGAGGAGCTAATCTGGCTCCAGATAGGCTCCCCTCTTCCCTCCTGCTGGGTCAGGTTGGCCTGGGTCCACGGGTGGGCTGTACGTGTCTGAAAGCGAGTTTATGCTGTGCCTAACGGTATTCCTGATCTGTTTTCTCAGCGTCACTAGATATTTATCTTAGACATTGATTAGATTTCCTTGTCCTTACATCTGAAGGGCTTTGAACTGGTTCTTTGCAGTGTGTGATTCCCTCAGCTTACCTGCCTTATTTGGGTTTTTCCTCTTTCTCTAGCCCCAAAAACTGATGTGGCAAGAGGATCCTGCTGGCTGCCCACAGGGCTGTCTCCGCTGGCCACGTGGCAGGGCTGGTGGAACACAGTCAATACAGGTTTGAGACCGTGTGCTCAGGTTGCAGCAGGATTTGTTTCATCACTAGCAGCCGTTCTGTGTATGTGACGGAGGACTCACTGAGGAATCCCCGACGTGCTCTTTGATCAGTAGCTCAGATGCAGACCTTGGCAAGCATAGTCACTTTTGGTGGGTACCTGCGCCTGCAAACAGGTTGACTCAACACGAACACGGGCTTGGCAGCACGTCAAGCGTTGGAGAGAGTGGTGCAATGTGCTTGGTTTTGCATGCTCTGAATTCCTTCCAGCTGGAACCTCAGGACCACAAGCTGATACTAATTTTGCATTGTCAGACCTTGTTTACACTGCAGCAGTGATTTTCCTGACGTATATTCACTCCATTGCTTTGCTCTTAAGCTGTCACTCAATGATGTGTGTCGCAGTTTAGATGGAGGCCGTGTATTCACTGCAAAAGGAGATGACCCACTTTGTGTGGGTGTGTACACACGTGGATGGTCTGTTCGGGCTGGGAATGCTTTAAAGGCTGCAAGTCTCGTATGCTGTGTGGTAGGAGGACAGTGGCAGCAATCTCTGAAGAGTCCCCATGCTTAATAGAGCAGTGATGCGTTAAAGAAATGTGGTGTCGCTACTTCAGAATAATATCCTGCCATTTTTAGGATGCAACTCATTTTCTTTTCAGCACATTTCAAGAGGAAACCCTGCCAGTGCTTTGCAGACCTCAGAAATTGCTCACTTGTAATTCCTCCAGCCTTGGAGGCTGTTTTGGGCACCAGTTTTCTTCTCCTTTGTGTGGGACAGGCTGTGTGCCTCCCTTCTGGCTCGGTATGAGAGCAGCAGTGTTAATGATGAAGGGGCTCTTCAAACAGCCTGCCTCTGCTTAGCTGGGAGCCACGTTGTGAGTCCGTAAAGCAGAGGGATCCACACCAAATGCAGGAGGGAGCGGATGTTAGCCCTGATCTTAGCGCTCTAACCCAGACAAGCATTGATTGTAATCGCTCGCAATGTGCCGCACCAGTTGTGATAAGCGTAGTTGTCCCATATCTCACAAATAACTGCATTATCTCTTGGCAGATGTATTAACTCTTTAAAACTAACTTGTAAACCAGTAACTAGCCATAAGAAGAACCAGAGTGAGTAGTACATTCAGCCGGACTGCGTTAGGGCCTTGGCATTTCCCATCCCATCAGCACACCATCCTCCAATGTCTCTTCCAGTGCTGGCCATGTGCTAGGGACTGGGAACACCACCGTCTTCCAGATTAAAGATTTTAGGGTTTTGTGATTCCTTTTATGCCTCTAAAATCTAATCTGCTTCAAGCTATAATCATTTTTTTGTCTCTGCATAAAAATGAAGGCTGTGTTTGTACAATCCGTATCGAGTCATTAACAGGACAGTGACTATTATGTATGGTGGGTTATCGGGAAGGAACTGGGTATCTGTTGCAGATAAAGCAAACAGAATGAGGAAAGGTAATGTTCATCAGCTGAGAGTGGGAAAATATCTGTATTCCTGACATGAGCAAATCCTTCAGAAAGTATTAAAATTGTTGAGTCCTGGGGACATTCAGACAAGAATCCTCAGCTGGTAATTTCAGCTGCGAAGCTCTATATCAAGATGCCTCTGAACACGTAACTGTATTACATCCAGGGAGCCTGACAGACTCCGAGCTCTAAAAGGGTGTCCTTAGGTTAATTTAATTTGGGGAATGTTAAAGCATGGCTGTGGTGTCTGGATAGCTGCCTGCTTCAGGGAGCACCAGAGAAACAGAAATAATTCCAGGAAGCTAATAGCTGTAAGTGAATTCCCATAGTAGTGGCAGTATATGATCAGGTTTAATTACAAGATGTGGGGATTAAGGCAGGCGGTTCCCATGGTTTAGTCGCCTGATCCTTGCATGTTCGACCAGAGATGTTCTGATAGAGCTGAAGCTCTGTAGCGCTGAGGCTCACCTTTTCCAAGCCACTTATTTTCAGCTTGAGCGATAACAGCCACCATGTGACACATCTTTTGGGGGCCCGTTTTGTACAGGGCTTAGGCCAGCCCTGCAGCCCACGGGTCCAGCCTGGCCAGGGCAGCAGCTGGGCAGTGTGCAGGAGGGGGAGGCTGGCAGTGCAGCTGCCTGGGCTGATGGACGCTGGCCCTGAACTTGGCTGGAAAAGGCAGTCTGCTTTCAAGGGGAGGTATGTCTGTCCTAGCCCATCCCAGGGGTTCTGTGTCTGATCGTTGTCTGTTTTGCAGTGATGGAGAGGCACCTGGGGGGAACCCCATGGTGGCAGGTTTCCAAGATGACCTGGATCTGGACGACAAAATCCCCAGCAGACCTATGCCGGCAGCACAGCGGGTGCCCAGCAAGAACATCATCCTCTCCAGCGAGGAGGAGGAAGAGGAAGAGGTGAAGGACTCTAAGGTCGTACTCATACCTGATGATGACATCGACCCAGAGCAGGAAAAAAAAAGGTACGAAGCACAGCCTGAAGTGTGGGGTTGTGCTGGGAGACTTGGGCCTCTTCTCGGTCCTGCCACTGACTTCTGCATGGCCTCTGGGAAATTCTGGTGTCTCTATCAGGCTGTTCCTCAGGCTGTATGCTGGGGCCGTATTTACTTTAGGTATGACTGCTTTATGCAGTGTTTTCTGCACTGCGTGTAGTCAGTGTTTGAGCACTGTGCTCATGTGGTCACTGGTACGTTTCTGTTTGGGAATCGCCCAGCCTTTTTCTCAAGTTTGAACAAGAAACTGTAACTGAGCACCTGAACATCTGTTCATAGCAATGTGAGGACAGAGGTGTCGAGTCTTGTGGTGAAGGGAGTGGAAGTCATTCACCACACCCTGCGCTGGAGAGCAATGAACTGGATCATGTTCTGCCCATACCACATCCTGTGGGTCATAGTCAGGCATTGCCCACCAGTACAGGCACCTGTGCATCAGCATCCTCAGGGACATGAGGGTGGTCTCCAGCTGGTATGTATTTGAACACACACTCCCCCCAGGATGAGCTACCTCTCCTGTTGAGATGCACATTGCAGCCCTTGAGGCAGGCTCCACTAGTAATTGGTGTTTGTGCTTTGCGTCACAGAGTGGGAGTGTGGACGGGCTCTGACAATTTGTTTCTTTCTTCTCAGGTCTTCCAGAAATTCTCTGAAACCACAGAGTGAAGCAGTTTTGACCAAAGCAACTGACGCAAAGCCTCCTGACAGTTTACCTCCACGTTCTGGGTCCGAAAGAAACAGCAGCAGCAAGCTCAACACTAGCCTGCCAGCTGCTGCTACCACCACCCCAGCAGCAGTCCAGGCCCCAAAGACCACTTCCCAAAGCAAAGGACATGCTCTCAAGCAGAAAGTGGTCAAAGAGGAAAAGCCTGAGGAGTCTGACAGTGATCAAGAGGGACCAATAGCTACTCAGATGCTCTCATTTGTTATGGATGACCCAGACTTTGAAAGTGAGGATTCTGACAGCCAGAAGAAGAAAATGGTAAATAACGTGCATGAATCGCTGTGCGCTGCTGCGAAGCTGAGCTTGAAGTGTTGAGGCATCTCACTGAGCAGAGCTTTCATCTGCTCTCCCATCTCGCAACGGCAGTCGCAGCAAGTCAGGTGCTAAGCAACCTGAAGAGATTGATATAAGCACAAACCCACTAATGCTGTGATTGTTGAAGCCACACAGCAACAAGGTTTGTGCTCATGGGTTTTAATGTGCTCTTAATTCTCAGTAAGTCCAAAGCACGGTCAGTCCAGCAGTGTAGAAGGTATGAAGTACAAAGCTAATGGTTTTTCACAGAATCACAGAATCATCAGGGTTGGAAGGGACCTCTGGAGATCATCTAGTCCAACCCCCCCGCCAGAGCAGGGTCACCTACAACAGGTCGCACAGGACAGCGTCCAGGCGGGTTTTGAATGTCTCCAGAGTGGGAGACTCCACAACCTCTCTGGGCAGCCTGTTCCAGTGCTCCACCACCCTCAAAGTAAAGAAGTTCCTCCTTATGTTAAGATGGAACTTCCTATGTTCAAGTTTGTGCCCATTACCCCTTGTCCTATCAATGGGCACCACTGAAAAAAGACTGCTCCCATCCCCCTGGCATCCTCCCTTCAAGTATTTGAAAGCATTAATAAGATCCCCCCTCAATCTTCTTTTCTCTAGACTAAAGAGACCCAAATCCCTCAGCCTTTCCTCATATGAAAGATGTTCTAATCCCCTAATCATCTTCGTAGCCCTAAGTTTAATCAATCAGTTTTCACCCAAAGTTTAACACATAGAAGTGCATGCATGCCAGAGAGAGAGAACAAGTGAGCTCCCTACAATCAATCCAGCAATGAAAAGGCCATAACAAAATTTGCTTGACAAAGCTCCTTACTGAAGTAGGAAAATCTGCTGGAGAAGGACTTTCTGGTATAGCCAGGTTAGCTGTAATGTCTCTGTGATGCTGAACACCTGGGCAACTGCGCGGTGCTGCCTGCAGGTGTCTGCTCAAACACGGGGCGCAGCAGGAGTCCCTTCTGCACCCATTGTGTATTAAAGATGGAGAAAACACAAGCGTCTTCTCTGGGCTGGTAGGAACTTGCTGCTGTGGCTCTAGGTATCCCTGACTTTGGTGATCTGCACTCACAGCCAGCAAAGCAGTCTCTAGAAACTGCTAACCGCGATTTGGGATGGGCAGTTGTTTAGCGGTACTCCCCGTGTCTGGGTTAGCCAGTGTTCAGGAGTGTTTCATGTGTTTGCATCGTTCTAGAATCCTGCAGAAAGGACGGTTGTCCCAGTTTCTTTGACCTTGCCTATGTGTCGTGCTGTTTATTAAGGAATTTTCCATTCGTTTAGCAGTTTCAGTACCTGCTTTTCCTGGCACTTCAGTGTGAAAGCAAAAGTATTTGCAGCAAATTTCCTTCTCTTAGCATGCAATGATGAGAATTGGTATTTGTGAGGGAGTTTGCCATTGCAAGAGTGTCAGGAAGATGCCCCACAGCTTGTGAATGCTTTTCAAGTCCAAGGTTTACAAGTCAGGCAAAGCAGTAAAAACACCACCAATTAGCAAGGAGGAAGGAGGCATTGCCTTCATTAGCAGTAGAGCGAGGCCATGTTTGGTCAGTACAGAGGATATACAGAAAGGGTGGTTAATGAATTCTGTAGAGGATCAGTTGGCAGGTATCTGCCATAAACTGCATTTCCATTGCCATCGCGCAGAGACTGAGGAGTTTTGGGTGATATCTGGTCTCTGCAGCATCCTCTTTTTTAGCCCACATTGAAAGGGCAAATTTGCCCTGGGAGCACATTCCCTTTTGACTCGATGAGGGGAGTTATTCTGCACAGACAGACCACTTCCTTGGCCCTGCTGCACATTGCTTCTTGTACCCCTCAGAGCTACACAAGAAAAAGGTTTTGTCTGTCAGGTCTGGAGGTGTTTTCAACCTATTAGATTTTATTTTCCCCAAAACAGAGGTGCCTCTCTAGGGCAGTTAGAGGCTGATGCTGTCAAGCTAACACAGTTGAAGGCCTCGTTTAATGCCTTTACACCAGAAATTTGATTTTGGTAGCACGAATGTTAAGTTATCAGAGCATGCTCTCCAGTACCAATGCTACCGAGACATTTTAGCGAGGCAAGAAATAGACAGAGCTTATAAGATCAAGGGCATTGATTTCCCAGCAATAACAGCTCAGTTCAGCTACCATTGCCTTCCCTCCTCCCCGCCTGCTGGCATCTGATGTCTTTGTATATGAGATGCTTAGCGATTTTGGTTGAAAGATCTGTCTGTGTTGTCTGGCTTTTCTTGTCTCTAGGATGAATTCCCAGTCCGGGAAGATCTCTCTGAAATATCTGATGACGATACTTCGTTGGCAAAGCCACCCCAGGCTGTGAAATCAACAGTCCACTCCTTTAAAGTGAAAAATGACTCGGATCTCTTCGGTTTGGGTTTGGAAGAAACTGGTCCCAAGGAGAGCAGTGAGGAAGGTAAAGGTCACACCTTGTTTCCACTCTTGCTGATTTTGTTTGTCAGGCATCTGCTTTTTCAAAAATGGTTCCAGGGTGTTAGCAAACCAATTTGCACCAAATAAAATACCCTGTAACTTCACGCAGTGCCCTGTGTGAGTCTTTTATGTGGTTTAACATGTCATAAATAAGTTTTTTCCCACGGGGGGGAACTGGGCTCATCCGTGGCATCAGCCATGTATTATTTATGTCCCAGCTGGAAGCAGGAGCATATCTTTCACAGCCTGCTTCTGTATAAAGCTTCTTGCTTAGCCTTGCATGCCTGAGAAGTGGTGTTCAGCATTGCAGTGTCCGCCCCCTTGAGAATTTTGATCAATTTGAGCAAAATGCTGTGGCATACCCTGCCAATTTGCTCTTCTGTTTTGGGGAAGGGTGGGGTGGGGTTCTGATCACAACCTAAGCATTCCTCAGGCTTTTTTTTTTTTGTTCCCATCCCTTGAGGGAACAAATCTTACTCGCACAAATAATTTCTGCTGTCTTGGCACTACTGCAAAGCAACTTCCTATAGATCTGCCCCTGATGTCACCATGAAAGATAAGAAGTTAAAAGACTTAAAGGGAGAAAAAGCTGTAAGCAGCACCAGAGACAGATCTCTTGAATAGCTATTCCAAAAGTGTAAGCAAGGTGTCACAGGCTGCGATAGCTTCATCAGCTTGTCGCTTTGAGTTGCTGAACAGCACAGCTTGAAATAGCTAGTAGTGCATTTGCAGAGCTCCAGGTCAATAATTTAACTTCAGTTTAGCATCTTTAATAATTCAACGTGGGCTTCTCCTATCTTCTCTTTCTGGGATAAATATAAAAATGTGTTTTGGTAGCCAGTCAGTTGGAGCTTGACCAGCAAGTAGACTTCTCCATGGCTGACTTGTATTTACAGATCAAGCAAGGAAAAGAATGTATAGGTAAGACTGGCAATCGAATACCACACATGAAATGTGGTGCAGTTATAAGCCCTCCTGTGAAACAGCTAAGTGGATACTCTTCCGTTCAAGGAGTCTTTGTGCAAAGCCAGGGGATGCTCAGCAGTCTAACTAGCAGGCAAGTCATCAACCACAAGAACCTGAGACAAATGATTTGACAGCGATGGACTCTGGGACTCATTTGATGTCGTGAAAGCAGCCACACCTGTAGAGCAGGGATGCAGCACTGACGCTTTGGCCTCATGTTGTTATAATTTCCATACACAGTTTGAACAACAGTGCGTGCTAGCCTGCTAGGGTGCTCCCATCTGCCAGCACTGTGTCCTGAATGGTCCTTCCATTACTAGCTTGACTCACGGAAGCACAAACCGTGCCTGGTGGGATTTCTAGCTTCCTTTGAATATTTAGTGGTCGGGGACAATTGTTCCCAGAAGCTGTTTTTCAGTTCTGGAAATAATAATCTGGTCCCCAATTTGGCCTTTGGACCAGTTTGTAGAGCTGGTCTCTGTATTTGTTTCTTAGTAGCTGTGATACAGTGAATATCCAGATCAGTGGATGTCCACAGAATAACATAAATAATATAATGCTTATAATTCAGCTAGATGTATCTGATTAAATTTGGGGGTGACTGCGGGGCCCTATGTTGGTTTCTAAAGGGACACAGTTTGTCCTGAGGAGTCAGGATTGCATTTGCACATGGCTCCAGGATGAAGCATTTTGTTCTCAGAAATTGGGGCAGGGCAGAATTGCATCTCTTACAATTGAAATTGATTAAAAATAATGTTGGGGTTTTTTTGTTTGAACAGATAAACAACCTTCTAAGGAGAAAAAGAAGAAGAAAAAGAAAAGCAAAGAGGTACTATTTAGTTCCTCAGAGCTGACTTGCCATATTATCTACCAGCCAAGGAGAGAGGTGGCCTTCTACAGTACCTGGTGGACTTCCTTCCATTCTCCCGTCCTACAGCCGGATCTGTGCCTCCCAGGCTTCGCACACCACTAACCTCTTGCAGCTTAAAAGCAAGCTTTTAGAACAATTGAATTTTGAAAAGGCAGTGTGTGAGTTTGTAAATAGGATTAAATAGAGCAGTGCATCTCTGCTGGGCTGAGTCTGTTGATAGCACCATGACTTTTTCCAAGCAGAGGGGTGTCCCCGACAGACCTTATCTCAGAGGAAGTGAGGGAAGTCTGCAGGAGGCTTTGTCTTTGACATTTCTGCCTGTCCAATACTGAGGTAGTGTCGGGCACAAACTGCCTGACAGACCACTGCTACATATAAACCAGATGGTCCCGCTTCTCTTCTGTCCAAACTCGCAGAAGGGTCTTCTGGAACTAACTCCAAGGCAGCCTTGGTAGTAGATGCTTCACCCTTAGTCAGGTTCCCATCAGAGCCAAGTTTCAGGCCGATATATGCTGGGTTACTGGCACGCTCAGAGGATTTACTAATCAAAATTTTCTCATTTTGCAGGAAGAGGAGAAGTCTGTGAAAAAGAAGAGCAAACACAAGAAGAGCAAAGAGAAGGAAGAGAGCAAAGAGGAGAAAAAGAAAAAGAAAAAGAAGAGCAAGGGGAAAAACAATGACATAGATGAACTTGAGGCATTTCTTGGAGGAGGAGGAGCCAGCATGAGCAAGCCACAAGGAGGTGGGGACTATGAGGAGCTGTAGGCTGGCTTCATGTACGCGCAGCGGACTCTTCTGTCGTGGCTGTCTCCATCTTTTCTTACGAGTCACACCAAGACAGGTGCAGATGTGTAAAGCCTTGGCCGTTTGCCATATATTCTCTCAAAACAGAACTGGCAAAACAAAAGCTTTACATCTATGTGTGCTGTTCTGGTGCATTTGTTACACAAAGAAAATCCAGCTGAGATGTACTTGAGTAAGGGGAAGGTTCAGGGCATGGTTCCCAGGCCCGCTTCCAGGCTGTTGTTTTTTCTCCTTGCAGAGATGCCCCATCGGTAGCTGGCAGGGTGTGGGAGGCAAAGGGGACCTGCTTCCTACTCCGCCCCTGCTGTATTCCACTCCTGCACACCTGAAATTCCTGTCTTGTTAAGGGGAGTGCAACAAAACATGCCGCATGAACGCATCGTGCTCGCCTGTCTCAAGTCTTTAACTTTTTATCCTTCCTATTTTTTTAATGAGAAAGGTGGTATTGGCCATTGCTCCACTCAGCAGTTAATGAGCTTTAAATCGAGCAGATCATGCTATGGTACAGCTCTCTATAACAGCAGCCACAGGGCCAGAGTGAGAGAGAGTGCGTGTGATTTTGGAGTCCTTTGAATGGGACCTTTCTGCACAGCAGCTTAATTAGCACTCACTGGTGCTGCTGTTGGAATTCATGAAGCCCCATTGATTTCCGTGGCCCCAGTGTCTTGGACACTACACGTAAGCTGCTATGCAGTTTGGGAAAACAATGCAAAGTGCAAAGCTAACCTGAAAAAGAGAGAAAAATCTGTGCTTTTCTGCGTTTCCCACCCTTGAATTCGCATATACTAGAATCCTCTCCCTTCAGGACCTCTCAGGGACATGACTCTCATGTGGAAATGAAGATATCCAGAGATTCAGAACTGTCTACAGGGAAGTGTTAGCATGGCAAGGCATTTGCTTCTCAGGCATTTTACAGTCACGCTGTAAAACATGGGCTGCCTCTCCGCACTGAGATGGACAACCACAGTAGCTCAGACAGCATCCTTCCTGGTCCAGCTTCTGTCGATACTGCAGCTGTGTTTACTGGGCCGGGCTGCCCTGCAGCCAATGTGCTGCCTTTCCCTGCCCCAAGTGGAGAGCCTCCTCCTATCCCATGAGTTTGGGAAGCCTTTTAATTTTCACTTTGATCTTAGACCAGTGGATTGGTGCCTGCTCAGCAACATTGGTTGCCATTGGATGGGCGCTACAGGCCAGCCCTTCGCACTTGCCTGTGTCTCAATGAGCAGCCCCTGTGTTTGATGAAGCTTCTTAAGTTCTCTGTACCCCCTTCTGTTTTGGTTCTGGTGTCCCTGATCTGTGCATTACATTGCCCTGTTGCTTGCAGGTTGATTTGAGGTTTGGTTTTGTTCTCCCTCTCCCCTTTTTGTTGTAAAATGTCAGCCATGAAATCCAAAATGAGTTTTCCTTCCACAACCCTATAAAGCAAGGTGTTCTTTTGACCTGTTATCCACTCCAGAGTTGTCTAGAACAGCAGGCAGTTACCTGCTCCGTTTTTCTTTTTCTTTCCCCCAACCCCCAAAATACACTTGTAACCGTTTCCCTACAAAACAAACTGGGTTTTTTGCTGCATGAGCAGTATGTTGTTCAGGTTTGTTTGCCATTAGCATTTGCCTACTTCTCTCAGCATTACTACGTTTCATGTGACACTGTAGGGAAATTGCATGGGACAGTTCAAACTTTGCACGTCTGGGGAGGAAAATGTGGATTGGGATGCGACCGGCTTGCGGCCTCTCTTGCGAAAAGGCAGGCAGGTGTCCGGGCTTCAGCTGGCTGTGTTCCTGAAAGTGCTTCTGTTCTGCGAAGATTTTGGGTCATGTTCCATTTTGCATCGAAAAAAAATGGTACAATCCATTCTGACTATAAAGCTCTGTTGTACAACTGCCTCTGCACATCTTCTTCTCCACCACAAGTGTGTCTGCCTGGGCTCGGGAGCTGCGTGTACCTCCAGGACTGTTCCACAGAAGGGCATCATCCCGCTTGTCCCTTCCTCACACTGCTGCATTCTTACACTTCATGGAATGGGGCGTGAAATTAAAAATCATTCACAAAAAAAAAAAAAAAGTTGAAGGTAAAAACCAAGAGTTCTTTCCTCAAAACTCTGTCCTGAGAGAGCTGTTTCACAGAGCATAAGGGAGAGCAGTTTTGTTCAGCTCTGCTTCCTTGCGAGCGCAGCTCTTGGTTAGCAGAAGGCTGTACAGGCACCGAGGCCCCTGGAAACACTGATGTTGGCATTGGTTTGTCTTTCACCTGGGCCAAATTTGACCACCGTAGGAGCCTTTACACTCCCTGCGGCTCGTGTTCCTTGTCAGTACAAGGAGCTGAGACAAAAACAAGCAAAGATGAGTCATTGTGTTCCAAAATACTCCTTTGAAAGAGAAAAGCAGATGCGGGAACTCTACTTATGCTAGAGCTCCAGGAGGGTGTGGGGCATGTTTTGGCTTTGGCAGCAAGTCCAGAGAATTCCCACCCAGTGGGTGAACCGGGAGCATAGAAGGGAATAGCAGGAAAAAGGCGCTTTTTAGACTTTGCCTTCTCTGTTTTTCAGGGAGTGCTGAACTGGTTAGGGCTACAGCATGAGGTGTAATCCAGCGCTAGCAAGTGTGAGTGACGGGAGGAAGAAATAGACCTTGTCTGAGCTGGGCTCTCCCGTGCCCAGTCTTTCGAATAAGTTGAAGATAACATGTATGTCTACGTGCCTGTCATTATGGGGAAGCTTCTGCAGGATCACATCGATATAAATAGTTCCTGTGAGCATCTCTGGAGGTACCAGTGTATTTGCTGTTGGGTTTATCAGTCAGCCAAAAAAAAAAAAAAAAAAATCAAGAGCTTGAGGCTGAGGAGCTGCAATTTCTTGCAGTTAACACTGGCCGGAGCTGGATGGTGTACAAGGTCTCAGTTGGTTTAGAGCGGTGGGAGGGAGAAGTGCAGATTTATCACTGCATTTGTAGCCTGTCGGCTGGTCCCGGTTCCCCAGCGCAACAAGAGGAGCCCAGTGCTCGGGGGCCGCTGCTGGAGGCACACGCCTGGAAGCCGCACTGCCTGCTCCCCTGCCTCCGCACCACCGGCTGGTTGAGATCTGCAGGGCCCGCAGCCACAATACGATTGCATCTTGGCTTCCACTGTGCCAGCTTGAAGCCAGAGCAGACGTCGTAAGTAATGAGAGGTAACTCCAAGGTCCCCTGTTCCCACCCGCTGCATCTTCCCAGCCGGGATCGTTCAGCTGCTGACCAAGCCTGCACGGGGTGTGGTACAAGAGCTGCCCAACGAGCAGCCTCCACTCGCTGGAGCATCAGCCTGGTCTGGCAGCCCTCCAGGAGAGGGGACTAGGTGTCCATCCCTCATCTGCAGAGTCTGTCTGCTTTGTGGACAGCATGCGTAGCATCCCAGGTGGGACAGCCGGGCTGTGCTGCTAACCTGAGTCATGAATGGCAGCTGTGCGCCCGGCGTTTATTTTGGGCAGTGTTCCTTGCTGTACCCATCCCTGGAGAAGGATGATCCAGCGTGACGGTTAGCAGCTCCTGTCATTCTTAGCAACTCCTGGTGTGTGACTTGATGCAGCTGCTGTGACAAGACGTGGGTGAAGTCATACTCTGAAAGCAGACTGGCGTTTTGGTCTTCACAGGCTTCACAGTGCCTTCTGTGCCGGCATCCCTGTGGCTCTCCAGCTGGGAGCCAGTTTTAGCAAGACCTTCCAGCTCACCTGCACCCGAGTGGCCTGGAGCTGACTCCTTGGCACTCGTACGTCCTCTCCTCATGGGTTCCTCCTATGCAAAGGCAGCACGTTCACAGCCCCTTTCTCCTGATGGCCCGATTCCCCTTAAGCACAGGCGGCCATCTCTGCTTGCTAAAGCTCTTGCTCATGTTAATCTGTGTTCATGGCTGTCACAAAACTCATCCCTGCAAGAGAATCAAGCAGCTTAGCACCGCTGCTGAGCCATGTACCCCAGCCCTGCATGGCACAGCCTCTGCCAAAAGGACCACATCTCTTGATACCTAACCTACAGCTTCCTCCAGCCTGTCGTCAAAATACCAGGTAGAAAAATAGCACAAGGACAGACTGATGGGTCCTTGCAGCTCCCGCCACCCCCAAACCAGCACGGTTTCTGGCATCCCTGTGGGAAGCTGTCCATCAGTCGTCTGCCTTGGGAGCAGTCTGGTAATTGCCGTCCAGATTTGTTCCTGGCCAGCTGATGCTTATTTGTTCCTTCGCAGCACTGTTGTTTAAACCCTGCTCCCCCATCATAGCCCTGTGCGGCCGGGGCTCGTGTCCCTGCTCCGCCTTTGTTCCGCCGGACAGGCTGTCCCCCGGCTGTGCTAGCAGCTGTCCTTGGCACCGGCTCCCCTTTGAGTTCACCTTTCTGTTGCCGTGCCAGTCCAGCTGAGGCGGTGCCAGGGCTGGTACTTAATGATTGCCATACAACGCGTCTCCTGCTGCACCCTGTGACAGGGCAGGCCTTTTCCACAGCCGTATCCTGCTGAGGACTTGCAGCTGGCTCACCGCTGCACCAGGTCTTCATCATTCCCCATGGTTTATGACGGGCCACATGCAAGGAGTGCAATGATCCTGCCCTTTGAGGGATTCAGCTTCACCCTATTTCTGTTGCTCCCGTAAGGTCGTAACAAGTTTTTCCCTGGCCTGCCAAGGCCCAGGGTGGGAATTCGCTTCCTTCCCTCCAGTGGTGAACATTAAAAGGTTTTAGCAGGACACAAAATGGATGTGGGAAATTGCAGGTGCTCGTGGAGGAGGCCTGCCAGGCTCCTGCAGGTGCTGCGGGGCCGGACAAACAGCGGGGCTGCAACAGGCCCCTGCGCAGGACGGGCCAGGCAGGGCTGAAGGGAGGGCAGCGAGCAGGCGGGTGGCTGGGCTGGGGGCAAGAATGGGTGTGCTGCCTGCGAATTCCCTGCAGTCAGGGGTTCTGCTTCTCAGAGAGACCGTAGTGCTTGCCTGTCCTTCTGGGATGCCCCTGAGCTCGAAAATGAGTGATTCTGGGGAAATCCTGCAGTAGGATGGGCTTAGGGACCGGGTGCTGTAACCTAGCAACAGGCTCAATCATGGCATAATGTAATTAATCCAGTGTTGGCTCAGTCTGCTGCTTAAAGATACCAGGGCAAGTGCCTTTTAAACTTGTGGGTTTGCCTCCAAAATAAGCCTTCAGCATCTCAGGCATGTCACACGTGCTGCTGGCCCTTGGGCAGCTCACGGTGAGTATCCAGTCTTCATCTTTTGGCCACTTCGCAGGGAGGTTGCTGAGCAAAGGGAAATAATCCCCTGGCTCCTTCAGAGTGCTGTTGTGGCTGAACCCGGTGGGTCCCCGAGGCTCAGGCAGACCTCGGTGGGGTGAGATGTGGTGTAGTCGGCTAAAGCTGTGGGTTCAGGCACAGAGCAGCCTGTGGGAAGCCGGGGCAACGTTACAGGTTCAAGCAGGAGGTGTTACCTGTATGCACGTGTGCTCTGCTCCAAGCTGTCTGGGGGATACTGCCGTGGGGCAGGTAGCCAGCCTGCAAACCAGTAAAACTCCTAGTTATCTTCAAATTGTTGGCAAGGCGGGAGCATGGAGGGGAAGCAGTGGTGTGGCTTTCCATTACAGCAGAGGTGAGATGAGGGGAGGAGGAAGAGGTGCTGTGTCTCCCAGTGGCAGGGGACACCTGAGAGATGGTGGTCTCCCCTCTTCCGCGTGCCTCTCCCTGCTCCAGGGTAATGTGTGTCGGCTCAGAGAGCTCTGCCTGCACCTGAGGTTTGGCCTGGGTGGCAGCTGCAGATGGAGAGCGTGCTGGCGTCTGCAGGCTGCCTGCGGGAAGGCACCAGCAGGCTGGGAAAAGAGCAGGCTTTTCCCCGGAGCTGGTAGGAGAAACACCCCTTCTTGTGCCATTGGCAGGAAATGGCTCCATAAAAGGACACGAGGTGGTGGGCTCCCACCCTGGCCTCGCTGCCTCAGGATCACAAGCCCAGCACCGAGGAGGTCGGTGCGTCACTGCGGGGGGCTGATGGCTTCGGGGGAACTTGAGGACTGGTGCTGGCGTGTGGCATTGCCTGGGCAGGCTGGAGCGGTGCCTGGCAGCCCTGCCCCACGCGGGTGCTGCCTGCTCTGCCTGGGCTGCTGGGGCACAGCTCCCACTGGTGCTGCGTCCCGCTGGCTGGGCATGGCTGAGATCCCTCCTTGCGGGCACCGCGGGGGGAGAGGGCATCTCAAACGGGCATCTTTTTGCCTCCAGCACTGCTGCGGGTCAGCAGATGGGTGCCCTGTGCTCAAGACTCGTTGCCTGCCAGCCTTTGGGGCCTGACCCGTCATTCCCAAGGAGGCAGATGGGAACGTGGGGTTTACAACCCTCTTTACAGACAGGGACCCCCAGCAGTTGCTTTACAGACTTCACGCTCGCCCTCTTCTGCCACCAAAGCCGCTGGGGGCTCCAGCTCCCTCCTGAGCCCCTGCAGCGGGCAGCAGGGCCTGGCTTCTCCCTTGTTGCAGAGCTGGAGGAAGGGAGGCGATGGGAGGGAAAGAGGAGGAGAGAAGCTGGAAGGAGGGGAGAGCCCCCTGCACCCAGCCGGGCGTCACGCTGACACCAGCCAGCTTGGCTGCTCCTCGCTGGGGGAAAATGTGAGTGTCACCCCCAGAGAGGAGCTGCGGGGTGCCCAGCGGGCGGACAGGCAGGGCAGCAGCGAGTATCCCAGTCCAGCCCAGTCCAGCCCAGCCCTGCCTTCTCCCAGCTGTGGGATCCCCGCGTTGCCTTGGAAACAGGGGATTTCACAGCAGCTTGCAGTGGTGCTGCCTGCAATGGGTGGTGAGGGGAGAGGTCTTACCCGTGCTCATGCCACTGTCCTGCCCTGTCCCCCCAGACCTGCCTGTGCGGCTCCCCACCTCGTCCTTTTCCCGTGGGCAGGAGAGGGTGTGAAAGCTGCCAGCCCCCAGCTCTGGCCACCCCAAAGCTGCTCCGCTGGCCCCGCAGCAGATGTTCTGTTCCCCAACGGGCTGCAGTGCACTGCCCACCTTGGCTGCCCACACGGTGAGGATGGCAACCTGATGAGCCCTGGGCAAAGGGAAGGTATCAAATATGGCGTGGGAGGGAGTGGGGGATCGCGCAGCATCCCTGACACCTTCCCGGTGCCATCCGTGTCACATGCAGATCCCCAGATGGGCTCTGCCCCGCGCCTCTGGAGGCATAGGAAGATGCTGGATGCCCATCACCCCCGTTTCCCACAGCACGGATCCTGCATCACCTCTCAATGCTCGGTATGGAAACCCGGCCTGCTCCTGTAGCTGCACACTGGGGTCATGTGGATGTCTCTGCTGCGTTAGGGAAGTCAAGCGAGACCCAGAAGCCATCTCCTTGGCTGCCTCTCCGGAGCTGCTCACGCTTGACTCGAGTTATGTCCCGGCCCCGTTTCTCACCGAGCCGTCACCCTGCGGGTGCAATCACCCTGACGCCGGGCTCCATCTCACGGGTGGCCCCGAGGACAGGCTGGCGGCTGCTTGTGCCACGCTGTCGCTTCCCATCGCAGTCCCGGAGCTGAGCTGCCCAGCCCACGCTGGGGCTGCTCGCCTCCCTCTCGACTCACTGCTGTGCCTTCAGAGCCACCCAGCCCTTCAACAAGAAAACCAACATGGGAATCTCCGTGCCAGGCAGCAGCATGTCCTGAGCTGGTGGCAGGGATCTGCCATGTCACACACGCACCACCCCAGACAGCCCCGAGCACCCCATGGGGCAGGACTGGCCTGCCCTGTCCCTTGGGCTTGCAAGGGCAGCCCATGGGAGGGTGGTTTGGCCCCCATCTCGCCAGTCTGGGCATTTTCAGGACCTGCCGGCTGCTTGGCATCTGCCAGCCTGTTGTGTCTTACTGAGCAGGTACTGGAGCATGACCGGCACTGGCCTGGCTGCCCAATCCATCCGGATGAACAAGTGGGTTTGCAGCTTCAGCGCAGGGCTGCGTGAGGATGCGCCATCTTGCCATCTCAATAATTAGCCCAGCGCACGTAGCAGAGGTGAACATCATTTCTTTGTGTTTTACGTCCTTCAAATTATTTTTCCCCAGTTGCTTTCTGAGCTTCTCTGAGGAATCGGCTCCATTTGCTCCCTTGCAGTGGGCTGTGCTGGGTTGCCCTGACACCATCATACCAGTGCTCCAGTCCCGCGGCCAGCCTGGGGCTGGGAGAGTCCTGGAAAACCCCTTTATTGGAGGCCTTCCCTCGCTGCCTGCCTCGTCCTGCCTGTACCTGCTTCCCCGGGGAGGCTCTGGCTGTCCTGGCTGAGTGATACAGCATTTTCCAAATGCCCAGAAAGGTCTCTCTACCTTCGAAACTGCCCCGTACTGGCACAGCCAGGGATGTCATCCTCCATGCATGCCCGCGTGGTCCCCACCAGCCTCCACTGTCCCTTGCCACATTACTCTGGCTCGGCAAGTCCCCACTCCCAGAGCGTGACAGTAGAGCCGGGGCCAGGAGAGCTCTTGGCCCAGCAGGTTTGGGGACTGCATCCATGCCCGGCTCCACTGGGGTCAGCGTCCCCAGGACACGTGTGGGGGGACCCCGCTTTGGGTGGCGCCTTCCTGCTCTGAGCTGCACTGAGGGGCGCAGGAGGGGCTGGTGCTTGGGAGATTTGATATCCTGAGCCAGGTGGGTACTGAATCTCAGGAGCGAGTGGGGCGAGAGCAGGGCTCGAGGCCGGGCAGGCAGCTGGTGAAACCAGCCAGCCCCAAAACCTTTGGGTTTTTTCTGTTTTCCTGCCAGGCAATGCTGGCGCTGCCACTGCCCGCTCACCCCACTGCTCCCCGGCACCCTTGGGGACGTGCTGGTCGGAGGGAGGCACTGGTGAGGGTGTGTGAGGGAGCTGGGGACAGAGCAGGGCTCTTGGTGACACCGGCAGCCGGACCAGATGGGTGGCCCTCAAGGACAGCAGTGGTGGGTGGCCCACAGGCTCTCTCTTCAAGGGGACGTCTTGATGACTGCACAGCCCTGCGCAGGGAGGGGAGGTACAGACCTCACCGGGCAGGGTGGCTGGAAATGGGTGCTCTGAGCATCCTGCATACAGCATTGCAGGACAGGGGGACTGGGGGACTGGCCCCATGGGTCCTGCCTGCTGGACCAGTCCTTGGGGAGGCCAGGCAAGATGCTCCCAGCCTCGCAGGCTGTGCAGGACAGATGTGAGCCCCCGTGTTCCCCCTCAAGCTGAGGTCTGTCCTGCTATGGGGCTGGGCAAGAGCCCAGTGTCACCACAGACCCCCAGTTTGACCTGCAGGCACGTTGTTCCTCTGTGCCTCAGTTTCTCTCTTGGCTGGGGCACAGCAGAGCTGAGTCTGTCACCCACAGACATGGTGACCAGGGACACACTGTGTATGGTGACAGGGAGATGCACAAACCCTCAGCCNTGAACAGCTATGGCTACAGCTGCCTCTGCGGCACGGGGGGCCTCTCCCGCAGCCACCATCAGCAGGGACCGGGGCAGGACTGTGCTGCTGCTGGGGAAACTGAGTCACGGGGGTGCAGCACACAGCTCAGCTGCATTCCCCGTTGGGTCTGGGGGTGACCCAGCACCAAGCAGGCGGAAACCCCAACAGAGGAGGGGGTTTGCCCCCACACCGGCCTAGCCTGACTGCTCCTGGCCCCAATGGCAAGCCACAGCAGGGCAGCCAGGCCACGTACCCCGGACACTGGGACAGGACCTGCTCCTGCCTGTGGTCAGGTGCCAGGGCTGCGGGAATGAACCCCGGCTTGTGTGGTCCCTCTGGCCGCTCGCTTGTTCCCTGACAGCAGGACAGGGGCTCCTGGCAGCTCAGCTGGGGACAAGCCCAGACCTGCACAGCCGTGGCGGGGACCCAACCTCCCCGTCCTCTCTGCAGGGGTAGGGGACTGTCCCATCCCTCCCCGCAGAGCCCTGCTGCCAGGGGCTGTGCCAAGGAGTGCCCTCCATCCGAAGGGCTGCCACCCCTGCAGGCAGTGGGCACAAAGCCAGGGGGCAGCCCACCACACCTGCCCAAGGGCCACCCCAGGGCTCCTCGGTGTGCATGGGGCTGGGCTGGGGCTGCCCCCTCTCCCTGGGTGCCCCAAGCTGGGTGCCCGGGGGTGCCACAGCCCAAAGCCACAGTGTGTCCTGGTTGGTGCTCAGGAAGAGGTGTCAGCTGCTGCCAGAGCCCCTCTACCCGGCTCCCAGCGAGCCCTGAACGGCCAGCACAGCCACAGCCTCCTGCTCCCACCTCCTCCCGACAGATCTTCCCCTTCTCCTCTCCCCGAGGCTGCCCCTGGCTCGAGGAGGAGAAGGAGGAGGTGTCCACAGCCCCAGTGTCCAGAGACCCAGCACATGCCACGGCGCTGCCATCTCCAGTGGCACAGAGACGTGGCGCAGGGACGTGCCCATGGTCCATTTGCATCCCTCAGCGCTTTCCAGCCTAAAATAGCAGCCGCACGGGGGGAGCAGATGGTCCCACCACCCCTCACCACAGGGCTCAGAGGACATGGTCCAGCCCGCTCATCCCCTGCCCTCGGGCAGCCGCAGAGCTCTGGATGGGTGACCTCAGTCTACACAGGTGTCACCCAGGGCCACAGCTGCACGGACAGAGGGTGGCACTGCAGAGGAAGCACTCAGGGCGGACATCTCTGTGCCCACCTGGCAGCAGCATCCTCCACACCCGGACGCCATGCCTTCCCTGGGCTTCTGCATCATTTGGGTGACTGCGCCCATGGGGGATGCTGAGCACTGGCACCCCCCTGGGCAGCAAGCTGGCCTGTCCCGCACTCCCGCCTGCATCAGTCACCATGTCACGAGCTTTGTCAGTGCTCAGCTCCGGCGTGGGGCTGGCTGGCACGGGGCCGGCAACAGGCAAGGAGCAGATGGAGCAGCGCGGTAGGGGCTGCGGGGGCAGGAGGCCAGGGGCAGCGGGAGCGGCCGAACCGGCTGCCCGACCTCTGCATCCTGCAGGGAGGAAAATGGAAATGCTGGGGGGGGGACAGCAGGGGCCGGCTGAGCGTGGCCCCAGGGCCTTGGGGGACTGCTCGGGCCCCGTCTGCACAGCAGGGAGAAGCTGACCCTGCTCCCCGTCTCCCCCCCTGCAGCCATCACATCCCACTCATCTATGCATTGAGTTCCTGGGGCTCAGCCCAGTCACAGGGAGGACGGGTGCTGCTGGCCTCAGTGGGCTCAGCTTTGCCCACAGCATCTCTGTGAGCAGAGAGGGCATTTTGGGGCAAAATGCATCAGCCCAGGCTGCATTCCTGCAGGAGTCACGGCAACACCAGTGTGCTGCAGCCCCCGCACTCAGCCCGGCGCTCCTCTGCCCAGTGCAACACAGGAAGCTGCGGAAGGATGCTGCCGGTGCCACAGGGAGGGAAGGGTCTTGGCTATGGAGGATTTTGAAATCAAGCAAATTCTG
>VZSZ01001285.1:8105-27828 GCA_013398815.1 Ibidorhyncha struthersii
GTCGTGGTTTTATGGAAGAGGTCGGCTAAGGTCAGCATGACAGCACTGGCAGCTGAGCACAGAAGGGACAAGTGCTCTGTAAGGATGCAAGACACGGTACGGGAAGATGGTGCCTGGCTGGGTAACGGGGGTAGGGTTAAGTAGGATACAGTATGTTCTACAGTGTCGTAGAGCCTCAAGCGTAGTGACAGTAAAGTTACGGGGTTAAAATAAGAAAACTTGGTCTATCGGGGAGAATCACTATGTTCATCTCAGCCTGTGAAATATTCCTCCAGGCCTGGTGTTAGGCCTTCCAGTGTTCTGGAATGCCAGAACAGAGCATGCTTAAAACAAACAAAAAACCCAACCAAAAATACAAAAAAAAAAAAAAAAAAAAAAAAAAAAAAAAAAAAAAAACAAAACAAAACCCAAAACTACCCATACCAAAAATATTCTGCTATTTTTGTTGCAAGGATAAAAATGGAGAGACTTAACATCACTTAATTTAAAAATGAAAACAACTTTGAAAAGTCCTGGCCTGTTTTAAGGCAGACATTTCCTGGTAGGCATAAATTTTAAACTTCAGTTCTCAACTAGCAACATTTTAAAACAAAAATCCAATGTCTCTAGCTTGGTTGTGTAAAGTTGAGACTTTGGGTATAAGCAAAAGTAGAATAATGAACATTAAGACAAATTTATCAAACACTTGTTAAGCACATGTTTTACTTCAGTGAAATAACTTGGGCTTAACCTACATCCGTTCACCTTCAGGGCTGAAATTAGTATTTTCACTTAAAAGTACTTCTTAATATAAAATTTTACAAAACTTGTAATGATGTTTTCAGTATGCTCAGACCAAAATCTCCCTGCAGGCAAAGGCTTGCCTTTTGTAAATGGCCTTGTAGAATAACTGAAACTGAAACTTTTCCTGTAAACCTGCAGACAGTGAAAGTAGGTGTCTCAAAATGGATGAGAGTAAATCAGCTGGTTTTGTGGTTTTCTTTTTCTTTTTTCTTGAAGATCTACCACGATGCCTGGGTCTCTTCCAGTGAATGCTGAATCCTGTTGGCCCAAAGATGTGGGAATTGTTGCACTGGAAATATATTTTCCCTCTCAGTACGTTGACCAGACAGAGCTGGAGAAGTATGATGGTGTGGATGCTGGGAAATACACCATTGGGCTAGGCCAGTCAAAGATGGGGTTCTGCTCTGACCGAGAGGATATCAATTCTCTCTGCTTGACTGTGGTTCAGAAGCTCATGGAGAGGAACAGCCTTTCCTATGATTGTATTGGGAGATTAGAAGTCGGAACGGAGACGATAATTGATAAATCAAAATCTGTAAAGACTGTCCTGATGCAGCTCTTTGAAGAATCTGGTAATACAGATGTAGAAGGAATCGACACCACCAATGCATGCTATGGAGGCACTGCTGCTCTTTTTAATGCTATTAACTGGATTGAGTCCAGTTCTTGGGATGGTAAGTTCAGGATATTTTCTTGAAAAGTCACATCATTGTCTGGTTTTTAGTAATCTGCTTTGTAATGACAGCATTCATGTTCAGTCATATAAACCCCAGATTTTCTCTTCTGAAGTCTGTTTCTTAAATACTCTGGGCATTTGCCACTACTTCAATTACAGTGCAAAAAATAATGACGTGGCTAATAATCACTGGTCTTTTCCTGTAAATTTTGGTGGCTGTGAGGAAATTGAAATGTGGGGGGGAAAGTCAGGACTGAAGAGCCACTTAATGGTGGGGTCCTGTCCTCTGTAATCAAAGCCTAAAAACTGCTGGTGGGTATTAAAATGTGATAGATTCTCGGCTATTTCTCATTGTTATTTGTGTGTGTTTTTCACAGGACGCTATGCACTTGTTGTTGCTGGAGACATAGCTGTATATGCCACTGGAAATGCCAGGCCAACAGGTGGAGCTGGTGCTGTTGCTATGCTAGTTGGTCCAAATGCTCCATTAATTTTTGAGAGAGGTTAGTCCTGTGAGAAAACAAATTACCGTTTGGCTAGATAACCAGATCTATTCTGAAGGCTGTCCCCTGGTTATTGTGCATTGCTGGAGGGCTGAAATAACTCCCGCTAATGTCAGAAATTGTAATTTGTCTCTTCTTGCTCTGGGCTAACTTGGCCAAGTCCTGTTGTAGGAGGCAGCAAGGAACAACTAGAGATGCTCCTATTTGTTTATTTCCTTGGAGCTTCTTCAATAAAATTGTCAAAGAATGGACTAGAGCTGAATAACACAGGGCTCTGCTTCCAAGGTGGAATGATGAAAATCATTTGCCACTTGTGTTTGTCACGCTCAGTCCTATATACTTAACAGGCAGTTGAGAACTGTGTGAAATATTACCTTAAAGGGCCTGAAGTGCTGTGAAAACCTGCTTGGCTGGGGCCACATATTGCTTGTTTCCCCACATGTGTTAAGTGATGCATTCAAACTGACTCAAAGCAGCTGAATAAAGTTAACTTTCAACTTTTGTCAATTTCTGTCCATCAGGGTTGCGTGGAACCCACATGCAGCATGCATATGACTTCTATAAACCAGATATGGTCTCTGAATATCCTGTAGTTGATGGCAAACTATCTATACAGTGCTACCTCAGTGCATTAGATCGCTGCTATACAGTCTATCGCAACAAAATCCACGCCCAGTGGCAAAAGGGTATGTAGCCTCACCTGATGATATTGCAAGATCTGGCGAATGCTGGAATGTGACAAAGGTGACACACAGACAAAGGTTTAGCATCCAATCTAAAGGCTAGTATGTGTGTCCCTTTCTTTGTGTTTGTGTGTTCTGAGGTGACTGAAATGTTTGCTCTCCTCCTATAAGAGGTGTCGTATTTCTGTTCTGGTATAGCTAAGTACCTGATAGTCAGTAAGCAATAGTCTCTACAGGCTTTTGTTGGTGTTATGTATAATACCTTGCTTAAAAGCCTGTTATTCCCCTCCTCCACCCAGGCTCTTAAGATATTGAGGTTAATATTTAAATGTTATGTAACAATACTGATTTTTATTTTTTTTTACCCCATGTGTTTAGTAATTGCTTCAGTCAAGAAGCATAGGTGTGAAGATTAGATAGGTAAATGAAGTAGATTATTTATTATGTCAAAACACTGGGTAGAAATACAGAGATTCTGTTTAGCTTAGGTTTTTCTAAAAGAAGGGCACACATTTGTTAGTTGATGCAAAAGATCAGTAAGAAACTAATTTTTAAATAGAAGTCACAGCAGTGTTTTAAATGAACTTGACAGCATTACTTAGTCTTGCCATTGTCTCTTGTATGCTGAGGTGTTATGATGACTGGTATCCTGCCCTCCGCCTATTTTATTTTTGTAGTTGAAGTGAGTACTAAACATAAGTTGTAACGCAGCATTTCTGCCACTTCCAGAGGGGACAGACAGACGTTTCACCTTGAATGACTTTGGATTCATGATCTTTCATTCTCCCTACTGTAAACTGGTACAGAAGTCTGTGGCTAGACTATTGCTGAATGACTTTCTCAGTGACCAGAACCCAGAAACAGCAAACGGTGTTTTCAGTGGTCTGGAACCTTTCAGGTGAGAATAGCTACTGTCTTCTTTATTCGTATAACCTTAATTTGTTACACATCAAAGGTGTGCTTTTACTTTCTGCTATTTTAGTAACTGTTTCTGAACTTTCTTTTTGACAGGGATGTAAAACTTGAAGATACATATTTTGACAGAGATGTGGAAAAAGCTTTTATGAAAGCTAGTGCAGAGCTCTTCAATCAGAAAACCAAAGCTTCGTTACTCGTATCCAATCAGAATGGAAATATGTATACCCCTTCAGTCTATGGTTGTCTTGCCTCTCTTCTTGCCCAGTAAGCATAAAATTGGAAAAAAAAGTCATGTATTTTTATATGTAAGGTCATAAAAGGTTTTTGTTTCAGAAAGTCTTTTGTAAAAACACTGGCTATCAACCCTTTTCCTACTAAGATTGCCTTAAGCAGAAGGACTAAAGTTAAAACACTATTCTGCAGACACAGTCAGTTCAAAACTTCTGTGTCAGAAGCTGATCTGAAACAGCTGCTTACTGCCTTCCAAAGTAGGATCTTATTTGTAAGGTGATGTCTTTTCCCAGCTTCAGCCTTCTCCCCATGCTCCCCCACCCCCAAAAAAAACCCCACTGCAGTGGAAAAGAGAATCAGAATGCCTTCTCTGTTTCACTATAATCAAATCCACATTAAATTAGTCTTACTTAACAATTTGGTTTTTTGCAGTGACAGACTTTTACAAAATCATGTGAACTTTAAATTAAAAAATCCCTCTTGGATTCTTTTTTCTTTCTTCTGACTTTGCCTTCCAAGAGGTGGTTGTTCACTTTAGGCTTTAGGTCACTTAAGAATGAAAACTGTCTTCCCTCTAGGTAACCATATTCCAGGCATTTCTTTTCTCTGTTTTGCTTAGGCATCTTTGGAACTCATCACATAGCAGCAGTGTTTGAAATTGTGTTTTTAAAAGTCATCACTTATGCATGTAGCATGTTAAATTTGTATTGTAGTCAGTGTAATGTGCTGGCTGCTCTTTCTAACTTGGCTGCGCTTTCTAGTTATTTAAAATTGGCACCTTGGCTTAATTCTCACTTTAAACAACTGTTGCTTGCTTTGCAGGTACTCCCCAGAGCAGCTGGCAGGACAGAGGATCAGCGTGTTCTCATATGGCTCTGGTTTTGCTGCTACGCTGTACTCCATCAGAGTTACGCAGGATGCCACTCCTGGTGAGTGAAAGGAAGAGGTGTTAATTAACTCCCTCGCACAGCTCACCTCTAGGTGCCTTGTTACGCTACCCGTCCACATAAGTAGACTTGGAAGAGCAATGCCTAATGACAGTAATGCTAAACTGAAGATGTTCCAGCTCCAGGGAACGTTTCAGTGTCTTGGGCAAATAAGTAACATTCTTCAAACTCTGTTAAAGTTTTGATTGAGTAATTGGCAATATTTTTGAACGACTAAAAGTTTAGCTTCTGTAATGCGAAATACTTTGAATGGACTTGCAATGTTAACATGCTAGTGTGCAGTTCTCAGCACTGGTGCTACCTTACATGATGGTTTTATGTTGTAGGTTCTGCACTGGACAAAATAACTGCCAGCCTTTCTGATCTCAAAACAAGACTTGACTCAAGAAAATGTATTGCACCCGATGTCTTTGCTGAAAACATGAAGATTAGACAGGAAACGCATCATTTGGGTAAGATCTTCATAAATATAAATCATTCCTAGTCTTACAGCAAAATGCTTATCACTTAATTTACCTTTAAATGATTAGGGTGTAGAATGAAGGAAACGTCCAGCCCTTTCTACTTCTGAATAGCTTGTGTTCATCAGCCCGACGTGGCTGAAATGAAAAAGCAGACTTGTTATTTCTGGCTTACTACGTCCAAACTGCAAGTCCTGTGCTGTGTAAAACTCTTGCCCAGAACCAGCTAACAGTGTGTTACTGGCTTCTTTACAGCCAACTATATTCCACAGTGTTCAGTTGAAGATCTCTTCGAGGGAACATGGTACCTTGTGCGTGTGGATGAAAAACATAGGAGAACTTATGCACGGCGCCCACTCATGGGTGATGGACCTCTGGAGGCAGGAGTTGAAGTTGTCCACCCAGGCGTTGTTCATGAGGTGAACACTCAGCACTCTTTAAAAGTTTGATACAAATGGTGGAACGGTTTATGTGCTTGTCTTAGCATGCGCATGTATGTTAAAAGAGGAAGTGGTTTAACAACTTGCATTCAATACTTTGTTAACATATGTAACATACAAGCCAGAAGTAAAAAATGGAACATGGGATTTTAAAAAGAACATTTCATCATAACAAGAATGAAGCTGCACAATAATGAATCACGGGCAAGCTGGCTCTTTTCACATAATCAGTTTGCATGAAGCATGACCAGTTTGACTGACTTTAAGACCAAGCTGTCCAGTGTAGCATGAATGTTGTTTGAGAGTTGGACTAGCCATGAAGTATGAGTGTCTGTGAACTAGAAAACTGTATTTAATGTTTTTTTTCCCTTCTTCTTAGCACATCCCAAGCCCTGCTAAGAAAGTGCCAAGAATCCCTGCAACAACAGAATCTGAAGGCGTTACTGTTGCCATTTCCAATGGGGAGCATTAAGATACCTCTGTGAGGTGGGGAATGAAACAAGGTGTGAGGGTAGGGTGAGAGAGAGAGAAAAAGGATTGCAGTAGTTTACAGTAGTACTTCATTGGAGCATGGAAAAACTGTTTAAGCTCCTTGAAAAGATTTGTCATAATATGGTGTGCTGATACAGTATTTTCAGAACACTAAAATCATGAATATACTGGAGATGGAGGGACTTGCCAGGGGATGTGTGGATTCTTTAACGTGTCTGAATTTTTTTTAATTGCTGAGTAGTAGCTGTAGTCTATTACAAGGTCTTTGTACATAGGAAAAAAAAAAAAAGAATCTTCTGCTTGCTCTTTCCATGTAAAATGACTCGAAGCCTACACTGTTAACTTCTACTTGTACTCAAGCGTGTGGCAAAATAGTCCAAGCTTTTAATGTTAGGGTTCTCAGTGCCTTAACAGTAAGCAGTCAATCTTCTGAATACTGCACTTCTCTTTCCCTTTATCACCTTCCCTTTCTTCTCCCAGCCTACCTCCCATCACCCTATTGCTTTGGGAAAGGTATAGAACCAAGTAACATTCATTGCCAGAATAGAATCTCTCTCTCCCCTGTCAAAATGACTGGATCAAAAATGGTGAAACTGACAGGTGGTTTTCTTCCAAGAAACTCTGTGACCCAATGTGTTAGTTGCTATGTAATTCCTCCAGACGTCCATATTACATGTTTTATACCGGCATTATAAATCACTGCAGCCTGGGAGGAAAGAGGAAAAAGAAGGGAGGTAGTAATTTTTTTCTTCTAAAGAAATGGGTTCATTGATTTGGCACCTTTCAGGATTGTTTAGTAGAAGTATCTAAGGCAGCAGAATTTTCAAATAAAACTTCTAGATGTTATGGAGCTGTTTTAATTGGCAAATGAAGGAAGGGAGGAAGATCACTTTGTCTGGAGCTCTAGCCTCTTGCTATTCTTTATATAATAAATTTCTGAAAGACTATTTCTAACTTTGAATTTGGCTTTGTACTTGGAAGTCCTTCTCACTATTGGTAATATTGTAGGAGTGGGGTCTCTTATTCTTTTGGTTTTTTTGTTTGTTTTTTTTTCCCAACATGCTAGCTACAAGCTATCCATTTTGCAAGTGGTAGATATGCAATGCTAATGGGGATGCCATTCTGGTGGATTTTTAAAGCCCAGATTGGAAATGAACTATGACATGAGCCTTGTAAGCTTGTAATATATATTTAAATTGAGCTAATGTACAGAATGAAGTTTTGTTGAATTTATTTCTTTGCTAATTCTACAAAGCTACCTTATCTAATATAAAGTAGCAAAAAATGATTTGTCTGTTAAATTACAACTTTTTTGTGTGTAATGATGTGTTTGTATTATCTGTCACTCACCAGGATTTGATAACTTGCTGTATTTGTACAGTCAAGCCTTGGTAAAATAGTTGTTTATTATAAATTGATGAATACTAATCTGTTTGTGCTGCTGAAAATGATGGAGCAATGATGCATGATGATAGCGTTTGCAAGTATTTTGGTTTAGGTTGCCCTTGCGAAACTTACCTTGGCACCAGAGAATCAAATTGCCATGGAACAAAGTCCATTGCTGGCAGTGGACAAGCCAAGAAGGGAGCTACTGGCACAAAGTTAACCACAGGGACCTCACGGTCCATGAGGTTGATCCTTTATTAAAATAAAGTTTGAGATACTTGAAACTTGCTGGAGTAGTGCTGACTTGTTGGGTTTTCAGGATGCATTCTTTTTTTTTTTCTTTAACAGGAAAGAAAGAGGAAACTGGCCCTGTGAAAACCCGAAGTTGTGGGTTCACAAGCTGTGTGGACCTTCTGGATCTTGCTTTCTAATATTCCACTACAAAAGGGGAAAGAAAGGGTTGCTTAGGCTGGTGCAAAACCATTATTTCAGGGCTGTGTTTCAAGATAACTTAAATGCTTTCATGTGGAAACCACTCATAGTGGAGGAATTAATTCCCAGCTTATGAAATACAATTCATCTTTCTTACTGTCCTATGAAAGATAGTACGTTTTATCTACCCCCCGCCCCCACCTGAAAAACTGTGAAGGAGGACTGGTTCTTGTTTTGTACTTACCTGAGCCTCACTGAGCCATTTCCCATGAGTGGCTTTTCAGAGTCATTCTGTTGCTCATTTACATTAGTTACTCCTTTTAAAGTCAATTGATGATCTCATCAGTCCCCATAGTAGATAAGGCATCCTGCCCTTAAATTTGAAAGCACCAGCTGTACCTCTCTAAAACCTTGTACTAGTTTACTTGCCTTCACTAAAATCATACAGGTTCAACTCTCTTACAGCTGTGCTTGTTCAGAGAAGGACAGCTACTGCACTCTTCCACCACTTGCACTGGAGCTGATGGTGTTGAAGCTTAAAGTATAAAATATCAATTAAGGCTGAAAACTGGAGTATCTGCATCTTGGTGATGCTCAGAACAATTGGAGTTTTCAGGCTATCCAACTTCTAATTTGCCGTGGTCAGGAGTGTGAAAATCAGCTTTGTGCCAGCCTTTGTTGCCAAAGTAGTATGGCAGGAGTTGGTACAAGCCTGTAATGTTCAATACACAAATGGATATTGTTAGTGGTTGCTTCAGCTTACTGATACCTTGTGCTAAAGCAATAATTTAAAACTACATGAGCTTTGAAGTATGCTTAAATCAATCTTTACTGGAGTGCAACTGGAGTCCAAGCAGTTCCAGACTGTCAGAATTGTGCAAGTGAGGGAAGGTGTCAGAAGGTTAGTAGATGGTAGCCCAGCCGGCTGAGCACTGGGCATTGCAACCACACATGCAGGTTAAAACAGCATATCCTAATTTGCCTTTCTGAGTTGTGACAAATTAGGAACTGTGGCCAACAACAGCATTGCTGTTTCATTAAATAAAATTATGTACATTTAATCTTGTTTAATTTGCTGAAGAAGTTTTAAAGGAGAATTTGAAGTTTAGATTATGGTCTGCTTTCTGCTTAAATTTAGTTCTCTGCAAAAACTGTGCTGGTTTGCAGTGGTATAGTTGTGTCAAGCTGAGGTACAACTTTCCAGTAAGTTAGCTGTCAAATCCCTGTACTGAGAATCTCCCAAGTGTGTTAACTGCAATGCTATTTGATCTTTACTGAAAGATCACCTGCACTAATGATCCCACACCTGTCTCACTTACTTGGGGTTCTTGCACTGGCTATATCGTGTCTCTAGAGCAAGGGACAAACAAATGCATGAGAGCTCTCTGTATTTGAGCGTTTCACAGTGACTTGAGAAATGCAAAGGAGATGAGGCATTTTGAGTTTATTCAGAAATTACAAAAAAATGTAACACCAGAACTTGGGTGAAAAGTGAATAAAACCCTTTGTTAAATGTCCCAAGCATAAAGGCTGCAGTGCAACTTATAAAATGGAACACAGCTTAGATGTCTGCTTCATCCCACTGCAGGAAGTGATTCCTCTACTCAAGTCTTGTTCTTTAGGGTCTGGATGGGACATGATAGGAACACATTCAAGGGCCCTTTTCTTCTGTACTTTGTGCAAAACAATTCTGTAGACCCCTGTTATTGAGCTGCGTGCATCTTTTCCCCGGTTATTTTGAATGTGGTGTTCTGTGATTCCCAGATCTTCCAGAATACTTTTCACTTCGATTTCTTCCTCTTTGAGTGTACTGGTGTCCGATAAGTACTTAGGATCCAGTTTAAACGGCTGTAAAGGTTTGGGGTACTGTATTCCTTGCATCCATTCACTGTTCATAATAAGTTTGACGGAGTATCGTTCGGTTGGTACTGGCTGAAGGACTCCTTTTATCAGTTTCTGGCAAGCTTCTGAGAGGCAGGGAGGCAAACTGTATGTCCCTTCAAGAATGCACTTTTTCAGTTTGGCCACTGTATCTGCCCGAAATGGCATGATACCCGTTGTCATAAAGTATAACAGGATTCCTAGTGCCCAGATGTCTACATAAATGCCAACATACTTTTCATCTCGGAAGAGTTCGGGAGCAGCATAAGGAGGAGAGCCACAGAAAGTATTTAAAGTTTCATCTCTTTTACTTACTGTGCTGAATCCAAAGTCTCCCACCTTAACACAGGTGTTACTGGTGTAGAAGACGTTTTCTGCTTTCAAGTCCCGATGAATGATATTATGCTCATGCTGTAGAACAAGGAGAAAATTTGGTGTTAGTTTGTTCACAGGGAAGTTCTCAAGTGACTAGCTGTTACCATCAATTACCACACAGAAGAAAGCACTGCAGTGGAATTGAAAAGTTATTTACACAAAATTAACTTGATTCTCTACTGATACAGAAACAATAGAGGAGGTGGAGAAGAAGATGGGAAGGAGGATGATGGGGTTTTTAAGAATAGCAGTCTCTTGTTAACAAATAGCAACTGTTTTCATGAAACAGGTTAGTGATGGCATGATGGCTAATCCTACAAGACCAGATACCTTCATGTGCAAAAATCTGTTTTTTCAGAGTTCAGAACACTTGCTTTTGCAATGACTACATTTCTGTAATGTAAGTAACAAAAAATGATTTTTTTAACTAATTACATTTTTGTATATATTGTAAGCTTGTGGACTTATGACATGAAAACGTTTAGTTCACCAAGTGAACATAATCACTAAGTTGCTACAATTCTGTTGTGTGATCTAAAGTCCTGTGAGGAACTGGCAGAAGAAAAGGACCACAGACTTGTGCCTTGTGGTATTTCATGTTGCTGTAAGACACGAAGTTCAGTGGTGTCCTCTAGTTTCAGAAATCTAAAATTAATACACACGGTGTAACTTGTACTTTTTTTCTCTTAGAAACGGCAAGTAGTAGCCAAGGACTGAAACGGAGTGGCAATATACCTGTCTTGATTAGGTAAAGGTTCAGCTTCATCTTTGAAATGACTAGGAGGAATGGATATGTTTGAGCACTCTCTGCCCTACCCTTAGAAGTACAACGTGCATGTATCTGGAGGCAATAAGGAAACCCTTCAGCATCCTAAGACTTTTACACTGTCATACATAACAGGCAGGGATTTTCTGTCTTTGTGTGGACTGGCAGCAGTGAGATGCTATTTTTAAAGTAGCCTGGATTTGATGGCTTAGCTAAAGTAAAATGTTTTGCAGAAGTCTGTGTGTCCAAGTGAAGAGGCTGGCCAGCTTGGTAGTCTGGGTTTAATGCTAAGAAAAGTTCCAGTAGCTGCTGAGCACCTGTCCTATGGAAAAAAGTGTTGAAGCTAATCCATCACTTAGATGACGTGATCATTTTGTCCAAATATAAAAAAAATGCATACTGTTTATATATGCCACAAGCAGTTTGTAATGCAGTTTCTAGATGTCTGACCTGGGAACATCCTTGCTTTTGATTTTGAGGCTATTACATGGTAAGAGAACATAAGCCACCGGAGGGCACCCTGAGCCAACGTTAACAAATACTGCTTTTACTTCTCAAACTCGCAGAACAGTCTTCCCGTGTTTTTATGCTGTGGTTTGAAGTAGCTGTAGTTACTGTGCAAGGTTCAGAGGAGATGGTACTGAAGTAGTTGCTCATTTTCTGCCTTTGTAAGATGCTTTGGGGTCTACACAAATAATATCATCCTAAACCCAACTGCAATACTGAAGACTAGGCAAGGGGAAGTGACTTGCTGGGTGTTAACTTCACAGATTTGTGCCAAAGGGAGGACCAGGAATTAATCGCCTTAAGTGCCAGTCTCCCACATTCATTAATAAGCAAGCAGGATGTTTGCAACACCTAACAAGCCTCTTCTCTGGAACGCTTTGTTCTAGCAGAAAAGTGACTGATCCTATGTTTTGAAATAGCTGGACGGAAGAAATAAAGCTTTGTTAGCTGGTGCCTACAGCAACTTAAAGCAGACAGAAAGCTGTTGCTAAAGGGATGGTTCCACCCACCAGGTGTTCCCTGTTCAGCCTTCTCCCAAAAGCTGTCAACAGAGGCAGTAAGTCATGGTGGATGTGAAAGAGCTCTCAGATACCTTTAAGACAGCTCTTCTCTAGCTGTTTTGCTTTTCAGAAATGTGGGCCTGAAATCGTGGTAAACCTATTAGTTGAAAACCAAAAGATGTATCTACGAAATCTGCTAGAGTAGTGAGGGGCAACATGCCTGTGGAAGAAGAGCAGCTTACCATGTGCTTCACTGCAGACACAATCTGGGAGAAGATTACTTTACACTCCATTTCCAGTAGCTTCCCTTCTGTACTGATTTTAGTGAAGAGCTCCCCACCTCCTGCATACTCCATCACCAGGTGCAGTTTTGAGAGTGTCTCCATCACTTCATAGAGTCTGATAATATTTGGGTGGTGCAGTTTTTCCATGCTGGATATCTCACGAGATAGCAAACGTTGAGTCTTCCGGTCTAGCTTTGTCTTGTCCAAAATCTTAATCGCAACTCTCTCTGAAAAGAAAAACTCTTTTCCATGTTGTTAATGCAAAAGGCACAAATGGTAACACTATTTTCTTACAACGATGCTTGGTTATGGCATTGCAGTAAAAATTCACCTCTGATCGGTATAAGCCAAGCTGCAGAGGCCGGCTAAGCCCTGCAACCTTTCACACACACCCATGCCCCTTTCCATTTATAGCATCCTACACACTGCTGAGGTAGGTAAAGGGTGGTAGAGTACTGCGAGGGCTAATCAACTCGTCTGCTGAATTGGTGTGCTCCACTGCTGTCCGGCTAATACACGTCTGATGGCCACACTTACAGCATCTGCTTTCTGTGTCTAATGTGAGTAAAGAAAGTCTGTGCTTTCTCTTTCATTGTTAGCTCAGTGCTCTTCAGATGAGCTAGGCCTGAGCCTGGTACTTTCAGACTAACAGAGGTGTCAAATTTACGTGCTTTGTTTCAGAGCAGACAGACAAACTTGGGGGTAATTTAGGGGCTCTGGCTATAGCCCTGAAGGGTTATAACGGAGAGGTCGTTTTAAGTTGGTGTGACTTTCAGAGCTCTTCCCTAACTTCTTTTCCCGTAACCCCACAAGTTCTCAGTTACCAAAATCAGCGTTGTAGACGTTTGTCTTTCTCAGGATAGCTGTGCCAGTTTTTCCAACATGTTCATGTATGAGTAGTTCTTGGTACTGTACAGAATATAGGAAAAGTACATTTTTATGTCTATATGCCACAGTGGGCCATGAATCCAGATCACACACAGACTTTATTCTGGGGAAGGGAAAAAAACAGTGAAGTAGAGTAAGTTGCAGGGATCCTGTAAGACAGCAAATCTAGCTGTCTTAAGCTGTCCTGGTAATGCAAAGCTGCTGCTAAGTTCTACATGTTTCTGTAGCATATCTGCAGTGAAGCCAAGGGCCACAAAACACAGATGCACATCTGCAGCTGCACCACACCCCCAGGGTAGCTGAGAGCAGTATGAACAAATCAGTCACAATTCCCCTTACGTTTCTGTATTAATTAGTACATAATGGCTTTTGTCTTCACTCTACTGAATACATCTGGTGTTTGAAGGATTGTCTGATTAAAATAGGTTTACAGTGGCTTTGTATAACTTACCAGGACAGCAAAATTAAACTGGACCATGGCAATAAAAACAACTGTTTATTCCTGGGGAAAAAGGGTTGGGTTTTTTTTTTCCCCAAGAATATATTAGTCAAACATTCACAAATTTCTCAACAATTAATCTCTTCTATCTTTCATTAAAAAAACCCTTCACCTTGGTTTCTAGTACATGGGAGTAAATGGAAAAAAAAAAGAGCCAGTATTGTTTACTTGTGCTTTAAGAGAAGAGTGAGAAGGTTATTACATTTGTACGTGTGTTCTGGTATAGAAGCACTGAAAATGTTTTTACTTAATATTATAAAGTTATTCAACTCTAGTTTAGTATTTCAACATATCTAAAGGAAGAGTTAAGGATATATGCATATGTATCTGTACAGATCAAGAAAACTCCATGTTCGGTATGTTTACCTTTCTTACTAACACACATGCATAAATTGATCTCCTTACTAAAGTGCAGCAGATATTCCAAGCAAATGCGATTCTTGTGAAAGGTGCTGAATTATCCTCTGATATGCCTCTTTTCAGAAGGAGCCCGTGCTGGGTATAGGGCAGTCTTCCCCACACTTCTCCCCTCTGACCTGTTCCATGCTTTCCACTGAGCCCCTTATGAAAAGTGGGTGCCTACTCCTGTATGGTGCTGATGGTGGCGTGGCGAATTAGAAGGAAATGCAGCTATTGAATGAATGGTAGCAACACATGACACCGATCCTGGCAGAGCTCTAGGTGTGAAAGACTAAAACCCTTGTCATGTTGGTAGCGTATTGATCACCTAAACCAAGAGGAAAGAGCATCACCTTGCAATAGGTAACACTTGCACAACTAAATGCTTAGATAGTACAGGGATAACAATTCCTACATTCTTAACTATGTAATGGCATCGTTACATCTTGATTTATAAAAGTTGGGGGCATTTGGGCTTTAAAAAAAAATCTGCAGGGTTAAATTCCTTCCCTTTCCTTTTGCTGGAATTTATGATTCCTCCCGGTCACTTTTGCTGCAAAGTNAGAACTGAAGAACCTAATCCTGTTCACACACTACCATAAATCAGGACCAAGCTCCTTTAAATCGACATCATTGCAGTTGCATATGCATGATATGCAAAGAAAACCAGCCCACCTGAAGTGTAAAAAAACCTGACACTTTCCTTTACTTCTTTAAACTCATTCCAAAAAACGCTTGGTTTACAAATGCAGTATTACCCTTGCATAGCAGGAGTGCTGAACAGAAGGGCATTTTTAGCAAGCAGCTTATTTACATACTAAAACTGAGTAGTAAGAGATTTTGGTTGACTATATGCAGTGCATGCCAAGGTTTGAAAAGAGCTAGCTGAAATCTTAAGAGAAGTTAGGAAAAGGTTGAGAAATAATTTCAGGATGAAGTGGTGTATGCTATGATGGCAAAGGAAACAAAATACAAACACAACTAAGTTAAAATTGCTTAAAAAAAAAGAAAAAAGGTAAACTAGGTGCTTGGACATTCCTGCCTTTGCAACTGATGTTTCACATTAGACTGGCATCTTACTAGCTGTAAATTTTGGATGCTCTTAATTGCATCTATTCAGCTGTGCTCTCACACTACATTTGTCAGCTGGAACGTATGTAAAATAAAGGTTACACAGAGCTTAGGAACCTAACAGTACTTAGCAAGCAGCTCCACAGGTGTCTGAAGAAAATCTTTGCCAAAATTCAAGTTGTTAAAGTGGGCAATGCTCCTGAATAATCCAATACACATCATAGTGCCAAAATTTCTCCTTCATCCTCTAAGCAAGCAAGGCAGCTCTTCTGAGACAAACAAGGTTCTTCATCCAGTATGATCCTGCATTTTTTTCCTCTCTCCCTCTAGAAAACTTGGTTTCACATATCCTGCTGCAACAGATCACAAGGGCTACAGAAAAGCACACACGTAATTGTTACAAAAGCTCAGCTTACTCATTTCTAATACAGGGTAACATGTAAGGAGCAAGACCATGCTTTGAACTTAATACTATGACAATAACTGAAGAGCTGAACAGCCCCCCGACATATACACCTCCCCCTACCACAGGGATCCAAACAGCATTAATAATGAAGCCTTTGTATTTATATAATCACCAGAAAAAAAGACTTGTACTCATTAGCACTGTGCAGGAACATCACTTCGTTATCAACACAACTACGTACATCTACTGGAAAAAACAATCCTCTTTGTGGGCAGTGGTGGTGTGTGAGTATGCATGCATTTGCTTGTGTGTGTGCACGCATGTGCATGTTCCTATTCTATCCACATACTGTATTTTATGAGGACAGATAAGCTGAAGGCAGACATGAGTCAGAAAACATTTATCCTTCTTCCTTCCTTCCTCATAACAGTTGCAAACTTCATATCAAGAAATGAACTCCTTGCCCAGTGAACATTTTAACCAAAAAAGCTACTAACCAAAGAAAAATAATTTTCTGGTGAAAAAGAACCTTTTCAAGAAAAAAAAATGGTTTTGGTATTTAGTTTGTCCAAGCTTACTGTATTCACTGAAGTAAAAAAATTTTCAATCAATCAGCTCTATTCAAATGCTAAGGCAACCTGTCTAAGTAAGTTCAATAGGTAAAAGGTTCATCCAAATCAAATTTATAACTTCCTTTCATTAGCATTCCTCCTGTTACCAGTATAGAAGCAGCAGTTCCTCTGACAGTAAGCACAAGATAGTTTTCCCTGGAAGAAAAAAAATCACAGAACAGAAGAGGAAATAACTTGCTGTGGGCCAAGTAGAACAGAGATGCTTTTCTGAAACAAGCAAAACCAAAAATTCTGCACCTGGTTAAAGCAACCCTTAGGCATAGGAAGGCTTAAATTTGGAAAAAATAAATACTATCAGTTCCCCACTTTGATTCTCAGTGCAACAACTGCTGCACATGAGGGATAAATGTGAGCTTTCACACCTCTGCAGTCTGGGCAGAAAGAGGGAGGTAGAGAAAATAACAACAGGTAACGGCATGAAGGCTTTAGTGTGTATCTCATTCTCTCACCTGTATGATGATGGAGGGAAGGACAGTCAATCAAATTGGAAATAAAAGACTACAAGAGAAAAACAAGACAGTAGTGTACAAAGATGCAGGGAAAACTAGTCGTCCCTGAGGGAAAACAAGAATAGTTTCTATTATTGTCAGACAGTCAGAGGCAGAAGAAGAAACAGGACAGCTGAACCTATAACTGAAGTGTTTGCTGTAGTTACCTAACCTTTCTACTTCTTCATAGAAGCAGCATATAGGGTGCTTTTCTGTACTTAAAAAAAGAAAAATAATTGACAATTCAACACAAACCCTGCTTTGGCTGTACCAGAGGTTGTTTCCCTGCACCTGCTCAGACCACACTTATAGCCCTGTCCCAGCTTTTTACAGTAATGAACCACCTGCAAATGAGTCTGTAAAGCAGGTATAAAATTTCTCACCAAAATTGCTGTGACCAAATAAAAGCTTTGTCCACACTAGTAAAATCTGTGACGAAACAACGGAAGCCTTGCTAGCTCTGTCCATGGGCAGGAGCAGGTCTAGCCAGGCTGTCCTGGGGGTTCACCACTGCAGTCCGCGAGCTGGGGCAGGGAAGAGGACAGACAGACAAGATGAGTTGTAGGAGGGGAGGCACCACACTGTGCTTCAAAGTGTGGAGTGTCTGAGCCATGGGATGAGATGTGTTAACTCCATGAAGTGCAGACATGAACTCTTCTTGTAATAGCTGCCATCTGGTTTCTTTAAAGCCTAATCCAAACCTAAACATTTATCTGTGACCTTGCATATAGATTCACTCAACAACATCACCAAAAAGACAAGATATATGTGTATTTAAGGTTCAGACAGCATCTTTCTTCCCAAAGAGGTCCATTTGTATACATACAGAACTAGGACGCTCAGCACACAGGTGACCCACACAGTGGTGCCTACCTTTGGTTAGAGAATGAATTCCAAGCTTCACTTGCGAGAAATTCCCACTTCCTATTTCTCCTCTGACTCGATAGAAGCCAATTCTCTTTCCCAGGGTTAATTCTTTCACCACTTTTTCATTCTGGGACATATCCTGCATTAATTTCTCAAATGGGGTCAGCCTGTGCTGCCTGCCCTCTTCATCTCCTCCATAGCACTCCGGGTGCCCATCGTCTTCTCCGCTGTCCTCACGATGCCACCTGGAATAGCGGTGTTTTCCAAAACTTCCTCCATTCACATATCCTGTTGTCATAGTCTATACGGTAATCACTTCCCCATTTAACAAGATGTCCCAATAAGGAGTTTAAATGAAATAATTCTGCATGAATATGCAATTCTGCACATAATGGACACTGTGACAAACTTAGGAAAAAAAGCAGCTTACTGAAAGTCCAAGGATTAGTTTGGAAATTACTTCAAAACCACAACTGGCATATCTACCTATTAGAGTTCTGTTCAAAATCAGAGAAAAAAATGGAAGCTGTTTACATCCATCTCTCACTAACAGATTTAGTATGTCAGGATCTTCATCTACAAGCTAAAAGTGACTTTGCAATTAAAAATGTAAACTTTGTGCAAGAAAGCGGCCAGTTGCTCACTGTCTATGCAGTAAATTTGACACATGCAAAACATTTGACACGAATTTTCAGGTTTTAGCTTGCTGCTTTGAAAACTAACTTGATAGATAAAGCTCAAACAAACAGCTGATTAACTACTCTGAATAAATCCAGGTGCTTCCCGTTCATTTTGAATAGCTGACCTTAAGAGTGTAGTTCTCCTTGATTCTGGTACCAGTCCAAGAGATGAACGTAGTGTTTGCCTTCGATTCATTCTTCAGCCTGTGAGCTTGTCAGTGTGCCTTGGAAATGCTACTGTGCCTTGAAGCCTTGCTGTAAAAAGTTTGTTACTCCCCTGTTTCCTCCTCATGGCGGGTTTAGCAAAGCAACTGATCCTGGAAGATGACAGGAAAAGCATAATCTGTGCACCAGGCAAAAGAACGCTGCGCCTCAGTATCCCTGCAGTCACATGGCAGGACAATACAGGATTAAGTAACTGCAATGTCACGTTAACCCTCCTTTATTTAGATGAGCTTTCTTTAACGCCTTGAGCCTTCTCAAAATTTTGCCAGACGCATGTGGTTCCTAAGCAGACAGATGAAGAAAGTCATTAAAACCTTTACATAACAGTCATACGCTTCACTAAATGACAGCACACCACACACCATTTCACCAATTTAACTCTGTTTGGCAGCACAAAGAAGTCCTTATTCTAAATACACAATCACTTACTTTTAAAGCAGTACCCCCCTTTTTTTTTTCTTCTTTACCTTTCTTCTTTAGCCTTGAAAATGGGAGTTGATCAGCAACTGCTAATCAAGCAGCTGCGCTTGAAGGTGGTGAGCTGGGCACAAAAGCTCTGAGACAGCACAGGCGGTGGCAACGCTCACCTCCTCTGCTTTCATCCTGCAGCACCACCCGACTGACGAACGCGGGAGACACCTCACTGCTGTCTGTACAGATTCACGAGATTGAGGGGGAGAGAATTAGACCAGTAACTCAATGCCTGGAGCTTAGGGAAGGTAGACAGTCACCTAAGGTGCCATACTAGAAGAGGGCATGTGACACTGCCAGGTGGAGCTGCCCTCTAAACCCCAATCTCCTGTGTGAGAAAAGGGGAGGAGAAGCCAAAGGCACCACATAAGGACAAAGAAAAGGCAGCTGGTGACAATTTCATTAAATGGGAATCGGAGTGGCACAGAAGCACTTATCTGCTTCTACAGAGAGGCCGAGGCAGCAGACCCAGCCTCTGGGAAGCTGCTTCTTGCCCTGAGATGCGTATGAGTGATTTTGCAAGTTGCTTCACCTCTCCATGCAAAGGCTGGGGGAGAGGCAGAGAACCTGGCTTCTCCTTGCCCTCGGGGTACAAGTATAAAATAATAATAAATAATCATATGTTACTCTCTGGATCTAAATAGAGTCAAAACCCTGACAAATACTGTATACGTGTAACAACTGTGGACCAAATCCTGAAATTGTTAGTAGGGGAGAGACTGAGTGGCAACTGAACAAAGCCTTCAGTATTCTCCCATCAAACCAGCCTCACTTAACACTAAGTGTTCCCTTTAACTTTATTAGATACCAAGGAAGAAAAATGTATGTGGAA
>VZSZ01001288.1:0-15989 GCA_013398815.1 Ibidorhyncha struthersii
CCAGGCGTGCTCGCTGCTGCTCCCTTCACCCTCCCCGGTCCTGTCCCTGCAGGGCTTTCCCACAGGGTCACTCTGCTGCCCCAGCATCCTTCTTTGCTGCCACCTACCCCGAGCACCCCCCAGGGACTCCTGCACAGCATCACCTGGCCTGGGCCCTGCCTCATGCTGTGTCCTTGGGCTCTGCCTGTGTATCTCCTCCACTCTCTCCCCTTCCTCTGTGCGCTGCTCCCAGGGACACGCTTCCCTAAGTCCTTACCCTGTGCCTCAGCAGCCCTGTGCCCTGCCTGTGGGGTCCCTCCCTGTGCCCTGCACCTCTGCAGCACCCCAGCCCTGTGCTCCTCCTCCTGAGGGACCCCATTGTCACCTCCAGGCTCAGACCCAGCCCTGGGGAGCATCCCTGTGTGCTGCCTGCAGCCCTCCCCTGCACCCCTCTGCCAGCACTTTCCTCTTCATCGTCCTCCATTACATCTCCTCCTGGGGCTCCCTCTGTTACCCTGACCTACGCCACAGCCCGTGCATGTCCCTTGGGGACCTTCACCAGTCTCTGCCCTGGTCACACCAAGGGGACATCTCTGCCTGATGCAGTCCCGTGTGTTCTGAGCAGCCTAAGGCTGCAGCCTGTTACGGTGCCTTGCCTGCTCTCTTGAGGTCTTACAGCTTTGGGACTGTTCTTTGTGCTCTCCTGTCCCTGTGTCCCCCCCTTCCCCCTCCCCCAGTGCTGGCTCTCTGGGGACAGCCCTGGAAGCACCAGTGCCTGTAGCCTGGGCTGAGACCCCCATCTACCCCTGGGGTCCCTCAGCAGCATCATGGAGCTGTCAGGGGTCACCTTCTCCTGCCACAGTTGATGACTGTGATGGTGACATCTCCGAAATGCTCCCTCCCTCCCTCTGCTCCCTTGGCTGCTTGTCAGACCCAGCTCTGCCAATGTGCAGTGAAGATGTGGAAAAATACCAGAGCCCTGTATCCTCGATGCCCCCGTGCCCCCCAGCCTGCCGCAGCCAGAGCCAGCTCACCCCAACCCCTCCCTTCCCCAAACCTGTGTGCCAGGACTCCCATATGCTCCTTGGGGAGCTCAGTCTCCCCATCCTCCCCCAGTGGAGGCAGCCTCCAAACCCTGTGCCAGGCACAGACTTCACGCAAGGCTGCCAAGACCTGAGCAAACCTCTGGCTCTCAGACTGCCCCTGCCCTGCCTGTCCCCTCCGCACTCCTGAGGGGACATGTCCGGACCTGAGCCTGCTCTCCCTTCACACTCCACATGCAACCATCCAAGGGAGCCTCCCTAAGAAGGGCAGTGTCCTAATTTCTGTATAGCCTGGGTGCTTCCTTTATGTGCTGTCATGGGCATGACTCCCTGGGAGAGGAGCCAACTCTTCCCTTCGGGTGTCTGTCCAGCTGTAGCAAGTCAAGCTTTTTCTGGCAGATAGGGGGGTTCCCTGCCCCCCGCTTTGTCATGTTGCACACCCTGAGAAGAGGTGGCATGGCCTGGGGAAAGCTCTTGGGTAGGTATAGGTGCCCCCTGTCTCTAGGTGGGGAGAGAGCCCCCTGACTTCCCTGCTGTGGGGTGGGCTTTGCTTGCCCCGGTCCTGCTGCAGCCCTCTGAAGAGGGGAGCAGAGTTGGGCTCTTCATCCCAAGGCCAGAGAGCAGCAGTTCCACTTCCCAAACCAGTGTCCCCTCCGTCTGCCTTCCCCCTGACTGCTCTCTGGACTGCGTTGTGATGGCCACAGGCTCAGGCAGAGGCTTTGCTCGCTGCTTTCCCAAGTTTTGGGTCTGATAAGGCACTAATAAATATTTTTCAAACCAAAAGCTAGAGCTAGATGAGCCTCCCAGGTCCGCTTGCTCTCCTTCCCTGTCTGCAGCACACGGGCTGCGTGCATGGAGCCGTCGTGCTTGTTGCTCCAGCCGAGGTAGCCAGCACGTAGCTGTGCTGCCGTGCCATTCTGCACGACCGCAGCTGGGCTATTTACGGGGCTGCACAGATGCTGTGCCAGTGCGCCGGGACTCAGGGCACGGGGGACGGATTACTCGGAGATTTTCTGAATCGGGAGCACAACTGTCGGGATACCAGGTGATGTCGGGTCTCAGCTACAATGTGGAGCCTGAACCCTCATCATTTTAATGAGATGGGGGATAATAAATTTAAAGGCAGAGTGCAAAAAGGAAGCTGAAAGCCTGACACTGAGCCTGGAAGAGGGGTGTGTACTTGAGCAATGTACTTGATGCCCCGATACACACACACCTTTGGGGCTTGTGCACAGCCATGTGCCCTTCTTGTTGTTCCTGTGGCAGTGATAGAGCTGCCTTAAGTGAACCTGTGTAGGGTGTTGCTTCCTAGTGTGTCACCTATGGGGCCACCAACTCGCTGCCGGTACTCAACCATGCTTGCAGGCTGCCCTGGCATCACCCACGCGTGTTACCATCGGTCCAGGCACCCATACTTCATGCTGCTGGTTCTCATCTCTGGCGCAGCCTCTTTGCACAGAGGGAGTAGTCAGAGGTTACATGCGGCAGTTGGATGCTGGTTCTGCTGTCATTAGATTTTTCCCGGTGATGGTAAGCAAATTAGCAAGCTGTTAATGGGCTCCCAGGATAGGTCGTAAGAGAGCTGCTGGAGGTTGTGAGAGGTTAGCGTGTGCTGTCCTGTGTTTGGGCAGGGAGCACACGGGGATGCTCGCTTCGTGATGGAGAACAGGTCTGGCTTGTCATCTGCATCTCTTCAGCTCTTGGCTGCTTGACTCCAGTTTGCTAACATCTCATCTTTAGGAAGTGGCTTGCCAGCTCTTTATGTTTAAAGCTGTTTGTTTTGAAGGCAGGAAGATGATTTAACAACTAAAACACTTTCAGATTATAGAAAGAAAATTAGGAAATATTACTCTTGGCTTAAGCCTCTCCTAGCAGCGCTCCACCCAAAGTGAGGTGCATGGTGCTAGCAACTACTGCTGGGTCAGCGGCGTCCTCCCTGCGCTTGCCGACGTCCAGGGGCCAATTTTAAAATCGGAAGCTTCGTTATGCTAAAACCAAACCTCAGCTTGTTGGCGTCAGCAGGTCCTTGCTGCTGACAAGCTGGTGTTTGAGCCGATTCCCTGTGGGAAGGGGCTGTCGGCACCGCTGCTGTGTGAATGCTCTCTCCCTCCCACCTGCGTGCCCTGGCTTGGTGCTCCTGGCCACGTGTGGGCACAGGGCACTGCTGGGGTCCCTGACGCGGTGCGGTTCCTGTCTGAGAAAAGCCAAACCCTCCTACTCCCTGTGTTGGGGCTACATGGATGCTGAGGGGAGCAGGAAAGCAAAGCCCTGTGCCCTGCTGCGCTGGGGTTTAGCAAATCCCAGGTGGCAGCAGTGGTGTGAGCTGGGGCTGTCCTGGCTGTGCAAAGGTCTCTGCTCCCGGGACGAGTGGACTCTGCTTCCATTTCTGTGCTGTCACACTAGTTGCACCAAAGGGTGGCTCGCACCGGAGAAGCTGCTTTTCCTCCTTGGTGTTTTGGTCTCCAGAGCCAAGCTGTCCTGCTCCCAGTTGGCCCTTGTGTTCACATGCTGAGCCCCCCTCCGGCACTTTGGGGGTCTCATTTGGCCCCCTTAAAGTGCATGCTGTGCCCCATGTCTCCACCCTGTTCACAGTCCCTCCCATCCCCCAGACCTAACCTTCATCTTCTGCTGAGGGCAGGGAGGTGCAGCCAAATCTTTCTGTTGTGCAGACTTTCATTTCCATAGCAGTAGCCATGGATACCGACTGTTTGTGCAAATAACCAATATTCCCACCCACACTGATCACTGGCCATCGCAGGCACAGGCGCCAGGCAGCCCAGGGCTTGGTGTCCATGGCAGTCATTGGCTTTACCTGCTGCTGGAAGTTTGCTTTCCCAGATGTTCTCTAGGGCTTTGCTAAAACAAAACCCAACTTTGTCAAATGGGTGGAGTTATTTAACTGCTTTCAAAACACTTGGATTCATCTATGTGACTTGTTAACTGTGGCAGAGGTGAGTGGTGTCCTCCAGCTTCTCCCTTACGGTGCTTGAGGATAAAAAAAATCTAGTTCCTAGAGACAAGCGGTGCCTTGGTTGTGTGTGCAGGCTCTGCCTGTCATCTGGGTGCTCTGTGCAGATGATGTGGGATCTGGCAGCAGGATTTCCATCCTGGCACCGGCTAGCAGGGTTGGGTCTGCTGCCGGCGCTCACCAGGGTGTCTTGGCATCGCATCGCCAAGCATATCACTGTTACCTGATACGATGCTGTTGCATTTCTCCACGTGTCTAGTTTTATGTGCAAGAGAGTGATTTGCCTTGGCAGGGGGGTTGTGGAGTAAAACCGAGATGCAATGAATTGGACCTGAGATGCTCTGAGCTTGAAGAGCTCAGTGAGATGTCTGGTGAAAGAAGAAGCTGTTAGGGGCATAATATTAAGTAGCAGCACTAACGAGCGAGGCAATAGTTATATTCATAAGTGTGGCTGAGATTGCACTTAAACGTTTCCTACTTTGGCCTCCAATTTCTTTTCTTTAAAGACTTGTTGGCACTTAAGGAAAGCTGTATGAAGTGGCAGAGCTCCCCTAGCACAAACACAACACTTAAACACACAAATTTTAGCCTAAAAGGAGCCAGCATGCTGCAAGGCAGTGACACTGGTGTGACTGCTATTAGCAAGGCTGTACTGGCACAGCGTTAAGGGGTGTGATTTACATCCCACTTGAAGTTGTACTAGTAAAGCGTAAGGTATAAGACAGCCTTTGCTTCCTGTGGCACAGCTCAGGTGGGAGAGCTGGCATTCACGCAGAACTGATTTTTTTTTCACGTAGACTTGTTGCTAATTGTGCTTTTAGTGTCTGCTGCTTTGGCTTTCAGAGCCTGGGGAGAATTGTCTGCCGGTAGCGCAGGAAAATAACCCTCCATTTCCAGGTTCCCTGCAAGCACCCGAGAAGATGTGTGCTCAGTCTCACTTGCAACGCCTGCGGTTTGCTGGCAACAGGTCCCTGATTTGGCTCCCAGGCACCGGGCTCAGATAAACGTGGTGCTGGTGTGTGACACTCAACAGGATGCGAAAGCACTTGAAGCCACAGCAGTGCCAGCATCACTGCTGGTACCCTGCGGTGCGATGGATTCCAGTCACATTCTTAAGGCCTTTACTATCTGCATAAAGCAGACCCGTTCTTTGCCTGTGCTGAGTTGGTGTGGACATTCTGTAACATGTCTGAAAACCCCACTCTTTCTTTTGTCCATTTTGATTAGGTGAGAGGATCCTGGGCTACGCGGAGGAGCCTTGCTATCTCTGGTTCGTTATGGAATTCTGCGAAGGGGGAGACCTCAACCAGTACGTGCTCTCACGAAGACCCGACCCAGCAACAAACAAGAGCTTCATGCTGCAGCTGACCAGCGCCATTGCCTTCCTGCACAAGAACCATATTGTCCACCGCGACCTGAAACCAGACAACATCCTGATAACCGAGAAGTCTGGCACCCCAGTTCTCAAGGTGGCCGACTTCGGGCTGAGTAAGGTCTGCGCTGGCCTGACTGCTCGGGGCAAGGAGGGTGCGCATGAGAACAAAAATGTGAATGTGAACAAGTACTGGCTGTCTTCGGCGTGCGGCTCTGATTTCTACATGGCGCCTGAGGTCTGGGAGGGACACTACACTGCCAAGGCTGACATCTTCGCCCTCGGCATCATCATCTGGGCCATGATTGAGAGGATAACTTTCATCGACGCGGAGACCAAGAAGGAGCTGCTGGGGACCTACATCAAACAGGGGAGTGAGATTGTGCCTGTTGGGGAAGCGCTGCTAGAAAACCCAAAGATGGAGCTGCACATCCCTCAGAAACGCAGGACTTCCATGTCTGAGGGGATCAAGCAGCTCTTGAAAGACATGTTGGCTGCTAACCCACAGGATCGACCTGATGCCTTTGAGCTTGAAACCAGAATGGACCAGGTTACATGTGCTGCTTAAATTCAGGGCAGGGCACTGCTGTGCTTTACCGCTGGGTAAGTGATCTGCAGTTTTTGTATTATTCTGCCGGCTGTACCAGCCTGATAACGCACTTTGTGGTGACACAAAGGAGTCTTTTATGTTCCCAGAGCTATTTCTATAGTGATTCATCAGAACACTGCTTCGTAATTTTTTTTTCCACCTATTCTACTGCAAAAATAAAGTAGAGGTGGGAAACAGAATTAGCAGCTGCACGTCCTGCTGTTGCCCAAAGCCCCAGCAGAGCTGGCAGGGCTGGGCGGGAGCCCTGCTCCTTGGAGCTCCTTGCCAGTGGCTGAGACAGCCTGGTGCACGGTGGAGAGACCCACGAGCACCCTCTGACATCAGTTTTGGGTCCGTCCATCCCTCCCAGGGGCAGGGAAGGAGCTGCCAGTTCTGCCTCCTCTGCTGCATGGTATAATGTCTGTGGTCAGTGCTGAGAGCACCTCGCTGTCTAGCACAGACCCCTTCCCCTCTGAGACTCAGACGGGACACCTCGGGGCTCGGCTGGCTCGCTGGGCAGGCACTGAGTGGAGTTGGCAGGTCCGTCTCAGCACAGACAAAGCTGTTTCCTTTGCTTTCACCTACAAGGCACGTGGGTCTGTCTCGTTTCGTTTCCTTGCTAAAGGCAGGACTTCCCTTTGGTGTGAACTGCAGTTTCCCAAACCCAGTAGGATGCTTTGGTCTCCAGCATCTGAGGTTTTAGACCTGTGTCTGCTCAGGAAGGAAGCTTACAAAAACAGTTGTGCTCAGACTGAGCTCAGCTCTGCTCAGAGTCCCCTCCCTTCTCCCCCCAGCTTGGTTCTTAAATACTCTCAAGCTCAGAGGTCCCAGTTCTGCGGCCTGGGTGGTCACACATGGTCTGGAAGAACCCCCAGGGACATTGGGTAGCTGGTGGTGTCATTAACCAGTGACACCAAAGGACTGGGAGGCGTCGCCTGCATGGCAAAGCTGTCTGTAAACAGGAGCTGTTACTAGGGTTTCTCCCGGCCAAACACTTCAATGAAACTGAAAAATTACAGATTACAAGGGGTGAGTCTGACGTCTTCCCAGCCCAGGTTCTTTCTCAAGCTCCTGCAGCGCTGCCTGACCGGGGCTGGTCACAGGAGACCTCTGAAAGCCTGTCTGTGTCAGGTGCTGGCATTGCAGCCCTTACCTCACCCTGAACCATGCAGACCCTGCTGGACCAGAGCAGACCACAGATACAAGAGAGCAGAGAGGGATGAAACGTCTGCTCCAACCGGCAAACACCCTCCCGGCAGCCTTGCAGCCGACGGCTGTGTGCCTGACCCGCTCCCGAGAGCCACCCGCCAGCAGCAGGGCGGTGGGGAAGGTTGGGACATCTTGGCAGGTTTTGCTTAAAAAAAACCCCTTCGTTGCTGCCCACCTGAGGGTTCCTGAGCTTATGTAAAGCGATGCGCTGCCTGTCCCCTCTCTGTGTGTGTTCCCAGGTAAGCTTTGCGCTCTTTGCAGAGAAACAGGAATACAGAAATGGAAAAGCCCATGGGGTAGGTCTAGTTCTGTCACTGCTGGTTTGTCCAAACTGGTCCACAAAACACCCCCTCCGCACCCCAGCACAAAATACTTAACGCCCTTAAGATTTCCAGTGCAAGTAATTGATGCCACTGCTTCTGCCTGGGGCTGGGGCTTGTTACTGGTCCCAGTGCAAGTGTGGGCTGGGGATTAGGGTGGGGGAGCGCATCCGCAGAAATGCGAGCCCTTAAGATGGGTGTGATAAAGTCCTGGGGCAAAAGCAGGGCACCCCACCTCTTGCCCCGGGGCGAGGCGTGAGTCTCCTCTAGCTGTTGGGAGCATCTCTGCTGTGTGTCGGAGGGTCGGGTCGGGGTGTGCAGCCGCCATCTGCCATGGCTCTGTGCTGACACGATACTGCTGAGTTATGCAACCCGTGCCCTCCGGGGAAAATTCATCCTGCGCAGATCTGCAGAATAGTACATGCAGGGATAACAAACACCGAGGGGACAGTCCTACCCCGGGGCTGTTTGCTTAAAACCCAGCTGCCTTCTGCAACACCCCCCCCCACCACCACCACCTCCATCCATGGATGGAGCCAGCCGTGAGTCTGCACCGATCGGCTCCATCCGTGACACAGCTGCAGCAGAGATGGATGCTCTTGTATAACACAGCCCAGCATACATAGCGTCACTGCTTGGCCCAGATAGGAGCCCGGCACAGCCCATATGTTCACTGCAAACCCAGAGCACTGCACTGTGCAGTGGGGGAGCACTCCTCTGGCTTGTTTATAGGGCAGCAGAATATTTGGTGTGCTTTCCTATAGGGTTTTTCTAATACGCTGTGTATTTGTGCATTGAAATCAGCCTGCCTCTGGCTGTTATTAAATGCAAACCTTAAATAGGAAACCCGCTTGAGAAGCTTAAAATGGGATTTAGAGCAGGGCCTGAATCTGAATTCTGCTCTCAGGTAATTTACGTTGACCGAGACACTCGAGTAATCTCTTCCAACTTAACTGTGGCACTGGCATGTAGCTTATAGGGCTGCTGGGTCATGCAGTGGGTTCCTCTTCCCCAGGACAGCTTCAGACCCTGCTCAGCCTTGGTTCATGTCATAACCTGGAAGACTGTAACCCTCCCTGACCCAGGCAAGCAGATTTTTGCTTGTTCTTTGGTATGCCACCGACCTCTTCTGATTTTGCTTCATGTCCCAGCAGCTCTGCCTTTAGTTCTGCTACAGATGCTGCACACACCTGCCAGTCGGCAGCCTTCATGCTCTGTTACCCTTCCAAAACGTAGACATTAAATGTCAATTCTTAGCCAGGAAAGTATTCCTGGCTTGGTTTCTGCTGGACACCAGGGTGTCTGGGGTGGAGACAAGCCTGCTTATCTCCACACTCCCCTCACCAGTGCTGCTGGTGGCCCCGGGGTGGTAGGTCCAGCAGAGGTGGGCAGCGTTTCCCTGGGCAAAACGAAGGTCTTTTCTTTCTTATTTGAACGCTGTGCTTCGCCACCTTCTGCAGCAGGAGTTATCTAAAGCCTGAGATCGCTATTTCCAAAAGCATGCCTTTTGGGCGAAGGGGACAAAAGCCTTTCTAGTAAAATTCGGGAGTGGCTGGATTGTGCTGGGTACTTGCTGATCGTCTCGTTTGCCGTGTGATAGCCCAGCACTGTGACTGCACCACACGCTGAGTGGTATCTCACCCCTCCTTGTCGGGTCCCGAAGGTTGGGCTCACTCTCCTCTCTCCTCCTTTCCTGCGACTTGAACATCTTTTTCTTTGCATGTCTTTTAGCTGCCCTCCGAGTTCCCCACGGCAGGCGAGGGGCCTCCGGTGGACACTGCTGCCGGTGGACACTGCTGCCGTGGGACCCTCTAACACTGGGGTTTTGCGTGGTGTGGATTGAGCATTTCTTAGACAAGTCGTTGAGGAGCGAGGTACAGTGAGAGCACAGGGCTGTTTGCTGCTCGCTGGAGTGGCACCAGTGGTCTTGGCTGCAGAAACAAGGAGGTTACAAGGGGAGCAAGTGGCAGCATCACCCACCACCTACAGTTTTACATTTAAGGAACGTTACCGTTTTAATTCACTTAGGACATCAAACTGCAATGGTTGTGCTCGGAGTAGAAAGCAGCTTGTTCTGGTAGAGCATGTTCTGTGATATTTTCACTGTGGACAAAGCAGCAGGTCTGATTTTGGGGTGAATGCTCGAGGTGAATGGCAGGAGTCTGTTGTGCATTGCGGTGTGGTGCAGAATGCAGCATCTCGGGGGGTTCTGACAGCCAAGGCCAGCCTGGTTCACTCCAGCACTCCTTCTCCTCTGTCACCAGTTTTGATCATTCCAGTTTCAGCTGGAAGTAACTGCATTTGCATTGTTCTCCTCTTTGCATTTTCAAAATGCAACGGGAGCTGATGCTGAACAAACTCGTCTGCTCTCCCTGCGTGGTGCCATCTATCCCCAATGAGAGCTCGCTGGTGCTGCGCCTCTCCTGAGCACCGCTAATAAACTGCTGTCCTACGGGATTTCAGAGCTGGAGGGCAGGGGTCGGACACGCAGCAGCGGTGTCTGTGATGGTGAGCTGTCAGCGAGCAGGGCCGCTGCATCGAGTTAGGTCTTGTCTGTTAGTACCACTCAACTGAGATTTTACCGTGCGGTGAAAGTGCCGTGACCCGGCTGGCCAGGAACAGGTGAGCAAGTCAAGGAAAAGGGTAGCAGTTTCATTTCTGAACGCTGGTTTTGACTTCAGACTGGTTTCAGTGTTGTTTGTGACTCTTGGCATGGTCAAAACAAGCCATGGCACGGTAAAAGCAAGATCAGTTCCTCTTCTCGGCTGTAGCAGTGGGTGCAGGATCGTGAGGGCCACCCCACGGGGTGGTGACATCTTTCTGGGCAGCAGTGATTCTACCTGGAAGAGAAGCAGGGCCCTGAGGATGAACTGGATCCTGTCACCTCTGGCCAGATGTGTTAGTGTTTTTGTTTGCTCACTGTCACCCTGCTCTCCCTCCTGGGGGAGGCTACTGCAGTTGGATTTAAGGGAGCTCCCAAGGAGTGCGTCACAAGTATATGTATAGGGCATGAGGAAAAACTTAGGAGATAAAGCAGGCTCTCAGCCCTCTTCCCTTGTACCCTGTGTTCCCACGCAGGGGTAGATAATGTGATTAACACGAGAAGGTGCTGGGTTATCTCTCCCTCCCCTGTGCTGAGTCCTCTGCTACCACGCAGACCACATTGCCACCTCCCATCTCTGCCGTGACCCACGCATGAATGTCATCTTCCTCAGGTGCTGGATGAGGACTCCACAGGCTGCTGGTTCATATCCTGCTGATGCCAAACAAACATTCGAGCTGATTAAAACTATAAGTGGCATCGGTGGAGGGATTAAAAGCTCTTGAACAAGCCCCTGAAACAACGTGCGTCAATGGAGTGAGCTCTCCTGTCTCGGAGCTGTGAGCTCGGGGCCGTTCGAGCAAGCGCCTGCCCTGAAAATGCTCCTACTCCAGGGAAGCACAAACAGAAACGCTGCCCTACTTGCTAATGAAGCTGCATCACAGGAGAAATCTTCCAGAAAATTCCTCGCGCGATTGCCCCTGACCTGATGTCCGGGTGCCTCTCGCAATTCTTGCCTTCTCAAACAGAAAGGCTTTTTTTCCTGGTTGCTGCCCGCAAAGGCGACATCTCCCTGTTAACCTCTCTGGAATAGCAGCGTGCCCGTGGCCTCTGCTCTGAGCAGCAGAGGCCAGAGACAGCCTCTTCCTTTAGAAATGTGTTCCTCGGGCATGGATTTCTTTAACGAGATTTCCTAGGGGTAAGGGATTTGAGTAATTTGCCAGGCAGTGGCAGTTTTTCTTCAGCAGGTCTCTCCCGCTGCTCCGTCGCTGTCGCTCGGTGTCTGTGCAGAGCCCCTCGCCTGTCCCAGTGGGAGAGGATGTGGCTGTAGCCCCCAGTGTGGGTCTGCCCCTGCTGAAGGCGGGAGCTAAATCCACCCCCCCAATTATTTGTTTCTGTGTAACTGTCTGAGCTTAGAGGTCAAGTTTGGGGAAAAAATTGAACTGCTGTTAACTCCTGGAAAATTCCCACCCGTGCATAACACGAGGGGTGAAGAAGTGGAGCGGGACCCAACCCTTGGCTTGAAGGATTGCATGTGTTTCAGTGACTTCCAGCCCTGTCCCCTGCTGCAGGAAGCCCTCGAGGAGCCAGTGGGCAGAGCTGACAAGCAGCAGGGAGATTCCCAGGTCCCTCCGTGGGGGTCTCAGCTTTCATTGAACCATCACCATCACTTCCCAGCACAACCCCTGGCCTCAGCTCTGCTGGTCCCTCCCCTGAAGGCTGTGACATCCTGAATGATGAATTTCCAATACAGAAGTGACATCTTATGCCCATGGGCTGTTCCTCTACTGGGTCCAGCCCTGCTGCTGCATGGGATGTCCACAGGGAATTTGCTGGGTTGCAAACAAACTGGGAGGAAAATGCTGGTGGCTGATGTGCAGAGTTGAGCATTTCTGCATCCCTGAGCTAGGAGGATGGGAGAGTGCGGGGCCAGGGCTGTGGAGGAATCAGTGTAGCACCCAGGTGCTTCAGGGGCCACGGGGGATGGGAGATGTTGAGGCTTTGGCCAGAACAGGGATCAGTGCTGCAAAGATCTGCTCGTTCTTCCCTGAAATCCATGGTACTGAGCATCCTCGTCTCAAGCGCAGGATGTGGCATGGCCGCGCTGCCAACCCGTCCTGCTCTGCTTTCAGTTGTACCGAAATGGATTTTAACTGCCTCTTGCAGAGCCACTTGAGAAGCCTGAGCTGCTGCTGACGCACAGGGTGAGCAGTGCAGGGCATCCTTGGTGTCACAGCTTGTTCCACCTTTCCTGGTGGAGGACCAGGAGCCAGCGCGCGCGAGCACATCACGTGGACCCTCAAGGCCGGGCTGTGCTGCGGTAATGCTCATCCTTGTTCCAGCCAGGCTGTCACTGCAGTGAGCCCTGCGGGATGGGGCTGTGCAGGGCGATGCTCAACCCCCAGCTGACCCATCCCAGCTCAGCCCATGCACTGGGGCAGCTGGATGCGTACTGACCTTGGCAGCGGGCTCTGTGCAGGGCTGAATCACTGCTGAGAAAAACAACTGTAAACTAGTCTGCTCCTGCAGCGCCTAGATCTGTAACAAAAGCACTGCGAAGTGGAGAGATGTGGCAATGCTCGTCTCGGACTAACTGGAAGCAGTGGGAAGGCTGTGGGACTGGGTGCCCTCTCTGCAGCGGTGTCCTCCAGCCCTTCCGTCCAGGAGAGGGATGACACCAGCACCAATCGGGTTACCATTGCACCTTCCTCCTGGTGCAGTTGTAGGCATTGCTGTTTGCAGTCATTGTCTGGGGCTGTGTAACGAGAAGGCGTGCACTCATCTCGAGTTCTCCCAGACCCTCAAATGATGCTTTACTTAAGGCTTGGGAATGAAAGGACAGGTGCAGCAAGCACACAGAACCGGCGGTCCTGCTTGCTTTACCTCCCTGCGGTCTGGGTTGGGTGGTAGTGGGAGGGTTGGCAGGACGTTGTCTCAGTGTAGTAACTGGGAGAAAACTGCCAACATACATGACCTCTCTTTCTCCTCTCTTGTTTTTCTTGCAGGTTTATTTACCAGGGACCCATAATCTCCATTATTTCCGTGCAACGAGGGAAGGCAAAGATAAGGGAAGATGATGATACAGAAGATCCCTGGTCTGCAGGATCTCTGGCAACGTGAAATCTTTGAGTGTTACTTTGTTTTGTTGGGAAGAGGTGTTCTGGCAGTGCGGGAGGGGTCTGCAGGGGCCTGTGGAAGAGCACAAGCTGGCAGCTGTCATGCTCACAAGACTTTTGAATAAGATCCGGAGAGCAGAGCTGCCCTTGCTCAGCGCTCTCTGTGTGTCCTGTGCTGCTGTTTGACTCAGATGTTTCTAGAGAAGATCTGGTTCCGTAAGGAGGTGGGAATCGGCAGCCCAGCAGCGAGGTGTGCTGCCAGGCACCAGTGCTGAGTCTGGCTGGGCACAACTTTGGGTATAAAGCTACTGCTTTTGCCTAGGGGAAACGGGAGCAAAGTGATTGCTGGTTTTGCACCGGGAGTGCAATGTTTTAGAAAAAGTGAGTCTCTTGGACCACATGTTGCAAGCAGCTAAATAATTTCATAGCCAGGCAGCTTCTGAATAGGCGGATGCTGTGCAGGCTATGAGCAGCTGACATTAGGATAGAGTAGCGTAAACAAGCCGGAAAGCCATTCAGCAAGGCAGGTCTGCGGCTGCGACGGGCAGACCTTCATTCTCCCCATGGTGGGTTTCATTAGTGACGTTTGTCACAGTCTTTCTAGATGGAGGGCAGCGGGGAGGCCCATAGGTACATCTTCAGGTGGACATCGTCTGCATACAAAAGAAACAGGAAGCAGTCCACTACTCCAAACCATTTAATGCCAAACTTCAGTTGTCAGGTACAATACTTGGGAGAGGAGGAGGTTTGGCCTAAATGGCTCACAGGCTGGATTCTAGCCTCCTGCGAAACACTTTTCCCTGCTAGATAACTATCTTCAGGAAGCAAAAGGCAATGCTGCTGTTTAAGTTTGGTTACAGCACAGCTCAGGTAAGGAGATTGGAACCTCAGGCTGAGCAGTTAATACTCTATTTCCTTGCCTGTATTTAGAGCAACACTAATATTCCGGGGCTGACCCTGTGTCGATGGTCTTTAGACTTTGCTCACTGTAAATGCAATGTAAAGCACCACCTCTTCTCCACCCTGCAGGTTCTGAACCAACTAAAACATTTCTCATCAGGCTAAATCACCCGGCAGCGGTTTGGGGAGCGGGCTGGTCTGACCCAGCGTAGCTCACAAGCTGCCCAGGTGCTCAGCCCTTACCGCAGCCGGAGCGGGTCAGGGCCATGGGCGGCGAAGGGTCCCTCTGACCCCCTCCTCCCTGGCTGTGGGAACTGTTCCTTGCCTGCGTGCAGGCTGCAGCTTTCCTGTGTTGTCACTGACACATCGGGGTCCTCAACTGGCAGTACCTCCTTGTACCTGTCTACTTGGTGTACTTTGCAGACCTGACAGGAATGAATGGAAATGCAGGAAATTCAGGTGGGCTAAGGGAGAGCTAAAGCAGGGAAAGGAGGGAGGGATTTCTATGTTCTCTTCCATCTATTCCAGGACACAAAGCTAAGGCTGTTGCTGTGGGAAGGCTGGGTCCCTCTTGGGAGGACGATGCCAGGAGGCCCCAGACCATCTGTCGGTGACTTGTGAAGGTTCGGACAGCACGAATTCAGCGCCAAGCCCCTGTTCCCACGCTGCTTTTCTGTTTGTTCCTAGGGATGCTCCTGCGGGCTGTGGCCAGCCACAGCCAGACCGTGACTGTACAGACTCCTTCCAGGCTGGTTATTGGGGTTTGAGCAGTTTGGGGTTGGTTAGCAGGCGCTGTGCTGGGCCCTGGCCGCAGAGCACTCTCAGGGGCTTTGAACGGCCCTGTGGCTGCTCTCATTTCTCTCTAACTAGCAGCAGATCCCTGCAGCGGCCGTGGTGAGGAGCTGCAGGCGGGTTTCTCCCCCAGCTCCCGGGGAGGGCTTGCAGAGAGCCCTGCAATCCCGCAGGAGGCACGAGAGCGGAACCCTGTAATTCACAAGTACAGTGTTAGTGCCCTGATCTCTGGACCATCCTTCTTCCACCTGACAGAGCCTTTGCTTCTGACAACTGTTATAACCTAACCCTGGCTTGAATACACGCAGTAAGAGGGCTTTACCCTCCCAGCCCTGCTCACCTGGCTTTCCCTGCTGGAAGGGCCCCTCACCAGGTGTTACATCCCAGTCGAAGGGACCTTTCCATGTGTGGGAACCAAACCTGAAACGCAGGATGTGGAGGTGGTGAGGGGGGTTGCTCACCGGGACCGCTGCTTCCAGCCAGTTGCCAGCACCCTGCTCCTCTCTGGGGACGGGAGGGAGCCTGGCAGGCAGCGTCCAGGCGAGCCCTGGGAAGGTCAGCCCTCTCGGTCTGCCGCTGTTTCAGGCCATCTTCAAACCACACGTCTCCACCTCAGCTTTTGCATTGCAGATGTGTTTTTTAAAGCAGCTTGATGTTAGTGAGCTAGACCGTAGTGCCTTACTTAGGATTTAGCAAACACTTCCAAGGACAAGTCCTTTGGCCACTGTGGATGTTCCTCTGATTAGTTTGTCCTTTTAAGAGCATTTCTCCCTGATTATTTTGCTGCTGTTTGTGCTTGACTCCCCAGACTATATGGGAACCTTGTGTTTACAGCTCCCAGCGTCTCTCCTCCCAGTTACTTTGGCGCAGACCAGCACTCCATCTAGAACAAGGTGGGAACAGCTCAAACTTGCATGTGCTGTGGGATGGAGGATGTTTAGGCTTTTCTTCCCGGGTGGGTCTTTTTGGCCCCTCCTGCCCAGCTCCTGCAGGCTGACCTTCTCCCTCCGCTGTAGATGTTTTCGGCATTAGGGTGCGCCGCTGGGAAAACTCAAGCTTAAAGAAAGCAGCACCGAGCCTGCAGCCCACTGCCCAGCCCAGGGCCAGGCTGTCTTCATCTCTACCTGGCCTCAGTGAAGTTGAGCATCCAGGTGCTGGG
>VZSZ01001288.1:19198-58854 GCA_013398815.1 Ibidorhyncha struthersii
ATCGCACCGGAGGAGGGAGAGCACATGACACAGCAGAGGAAAGGTTTGTCAGGAAAGGCACACTTCGACCTTGCCCGGAGAGATGCTGCGTAATCCTGCTGCCCTGGACGTGGCTCACTGCCCCCCACCACATGCAATGACCCCCCAACTCCCCAGCACAAAGGCTGCTGCAGCTCCAAGGAGGCTCCTTCTACTCCCATGAATTCCCTGTGTTTTAAGCTCCACCAGTGACAAGTACCACCCTCCAGGTTCATGGCATCATGTACTTCTCTGTGACCAGACGCGTAACATGCTCCGTGAGCTCCCACAGCCCTCGGACCCTCCCCCTGCTCTCATTAGCTTAGCCCCTGCAAATGTGATGAAGATGAATTTATAGAATGGTTTAGGTTGGAAGGCACCTTGAAGATCATCATGTTCCAACCCCCTGCCCTGGGCAGGGACACCTCCCCCCAGCCCAGGTTGCTCCGAGCCCCGTCCAACCTGGCCTTGAACACCTCCAGGGATGGGGCAGCCACAGCTTCTCGGGGCAACCTGCGCCAGGGGCTCACCACCCTCACAGTAAAGAATTTCTTCCTGATACCTAATCTAAATCTCCCCTCTTCCAGTTTGAAGCCATTCCCCTTCGTCCTATCACTCCATGCCCTTGTAAAACGTCCCTCCCCAGCTCTCCTGGAGCCCCTTTAGGCACTGGAAGGGGCTCTGAGGTCTCCCCGGAGCCTTCTCTTCTCCAGACTGAACACCCCCAACTCTCTCACCCTGTCCTCACAGCAGAGGGGCTCCAGCCCTCGCAGCATCTTTGTGGCCTCCTCTGGCCCTCCTCCAACAGGTCCATGTCTTTCCTATGTTGGGGGCTCCAGAGCTGGACACGATACTCCAGGTGGGGGTCTCACCAGAGCAGAGAAATCCAGCAGGAGCTTGGGGTGGGAGCCTGGGTCAGCTCACGTGTGCGCCACGGTGCTGCAGGCAAGAAGCCGGTAAGGGCAGGTGACCGCACAGCACAGCTGACACCTGAAAAGCTTTTAACATCATTAACAGAGAGAGGTTGGTGTCAGTCACCGGCAGAAATGTTTCATTCTGGTTTTTCTCTCTGGAGACCTGCTATTTCGTATGCTAAGAGGGCTGCTGAGCTCCACGAAGACGCTTCAATTGCTTGATAGCTGACAAAAGCACCCCAGCACCAGCCATCCCCTGCCCTGCTGCTCCTCGGGGACCAGGAGAGGGCACGTGCTGGGGCAGAGCGGCACGTGGCGAAGGCCACTGCCAGGCAGCAGGGCGAGGGGGGCACAGGCAAGGAAAGCCATGGCAGCCACCACGGCCACGAGGCCAGAGGCAAGTCCCGGGTGCTGGCTGGGCAAGCACCAACCTCACCCACGAGGGATTTAATGTCAGAGAACCGTGGTGAGATGCTTCACTCCCCCCTCTCCCTCCCTCTGCTTCCACCCATGGTAGGAACATTTTCAAGAGCTTCCTCTCCACAGAGGCTCCGGCACTGCGTTTTACAGCTCGAGCACTAAGTCTTTCAGTGCAAAAAATGTAACTCCATATATCTTTTAAGATCTCTTGAGCTCCTCAAGCAGCAGCCACTTAAGCAGTCCTCACTGGACCACAAAGAGACACCGGCTGCTCGAGCTGGTAGGAGGAGAGCAAGGCCTGGTTTATTGGTACAGGACATTCATCTGCCTCATCTCCACATTGATGAATAGCTCTATCTTACCCGTGTCGGGCTCCAGCAAAGCAGAGGCTGAACAGCTAAAGCTGCCGTAAGCCCACACACTCCATTTAGCCCGGAGATGACTCAGACGAGGCTCTTCATGCGGGTGGAGGTGACGACGAAACACGAGGGTACGAAAGCCAGCAGGCTGGTGAGCGGGGGCTCTGCTCTCCCCACCGGCCACCGCGCTGCAGGGCAGGAGGGTGGACCCTCCTCACCCTCTGTCCCTCTGTTCCGTTGCAGGACAGTCAAGGGGGTCCTCGGCACAGGCACAGCCCAGTCCCGATGCTCTGCCACTCGGCTGATAAGGCTGTGGATGGCATCAAGCTGTCACGCATTTTATCCCGTTGCACACAGCATCCCAACAGCTCTACCGTGCCAGCTCGGATAGGAGCAGCACAGCTCTCAGTGTTCGCAGGACAGCCATGGCCACCCCGTCCTTCCGCCCGCAGAAACCCCAGGCAGCCCCAGGGATGGAGGGAGGGAGCAGCGTCGCCCAAACCACCTCCTCATTCCAACCAAGACTTCAGAAAAGAAAGATGGCCAAGTCAGAAAGCCAAATACACTATTTTGCCTGCTATCTGCCTTGAACGCACACCTGTGGCGCTGCGCAGGGCGCAGGGCTCGGGGTGCCCACGCCGGTCACTCTCCGCCTGCCTCTCCCCACAGCAGGGACCGCACGTGGCAGAGGCAGCAGCTTCGTCCGCAGCCGCTTCAGGTCGGACTCAGTTCCACAAACAAAAGCCACTTCTCGTCTCCAGCTCGTTTCCTGACACAGTTAATGGCCTGCGCTCCTCTGGGGACCCAGCACTTGCGAAGACGCGCTGGGAGGCAAGCAGCAAGGGAGAGAATTAAGACCTTATTTCCTCTGCCAGAGACAAGATCTTCAAACAAGCTTCTCAGCCAAGAACTTTAATATTTTTCTTTTTACAGGTTTTGCAAGGGAATCTTGTTCTCTAGAATTGCATCCGCCTCCAACCCCACTTACAGCTGCCAAAGCCTGCGCTTCCCCCGGGACCAGCCTGCGAGCGGCGGAGATGGATGAGCTGACACGGGCATGACTTCACCCTTGCTGTCCTGCCGCCGGAGCCCCGGGGCTGTCAGTATTCCCAGAGCGGCCCCCACGGACCACAGCCATGCCGTGCCGCAGCCCCCTGCTCCCAGCATCAGGGCTGGATGAGGCCCCCGGGGCGAGCATCCCTGCGACACTCCGCTCCGAGCTCCAACTCCGCTCCCTCTGCATGGATCTGTCTCCACAGTCGCTCCGGGTTTAACCCGGGGAGGGACAGCATCTGTGGTCTTGCGAAAGGCGCTCGTTTCCCTGTCTGAAAAGACTTCTGGGAATCAGTGAGGGGCACTAAACTGGATGTGCAGGGTTTACCTCCCCTCTTCCACAAAGCCAAAGATGTTATCTTACCACCGGCATCAATCCTTCCTTGTAACACAGAAATGCCCCAATACTGGCCCTGTGTTTGGGGACACAGAAGCGCAGTCCCCTGAGCCTTTGATGACAAGAAATAAATGCCCCCACCTTGCTCACGCCCTGGGGGTTTGCAGCCCTCCCTTGCTTGGAGGCTGCTGTGGGAACCAACGCTTTGGGCTAATTTATCCGGCACACTGGCACTGCAGATTAACGCGCTGGCCCTGGGAGAGGGGAGGGAGCTGGAGCCAGCCAGCCAGGCAATAAATCACAGGACGCTCTGCCTGCTGCTCTCTGCCCGCTGGTACTAAAGGTGCTGGTCACCGTGTTCCCAGCGGGGCGAATGCTCCAGCCTCGGAGCTGCTTTTGTGTCCCGTGCCTCGGGGAGGGGGGAACACCCGGCTCTGCCGGATCACCGTGTCCTGACGTCAGCCCGACTGTGCTCCCCACCAGCCGCAGCCCTGAGCGGGGACTGACCGCAGGTGACAACCAGGGGACGAGGCTGCAGGCTCAGCAAGTTTCCCACTCTTCGTCTTCGCTCTCTGTCCCACAACCAAGCAAAGGTGACCCTCCTTGGGAAGTTTTCCCGGAAAAAAGGGGCATGTACGCTCGCTGCTCGGAGGAGCCTGCCAGCGAGGGCTGTCTCCTGGGATCTGGGACACGACGGCCTGCCTTGAACTTGCGCTCAAGGACGTCAGTCTTGCAAAGTGCAGCACAGCACAAGGATATCCAAACGGGCTTTTGATGAGCTTCCGGCAAGATAAATGAGCTTCTGTGACCCTCCTCCATCTTCCTGAGCTAGATGATCAGTAAACCAACCCCTGCGGTAGCCTACAGCTCAGACGAGCTCTCACCCCTCGCATCCCATGCCCGTGTTTGGGTGCTTAGATTAATGTCACCGCTGGAGAACCGAGGGACTGTCCGCCCTAGGACTCCCCTTCGGTGCTGAAGATCTGTCCGGGCTGTTCATCAAACACTCAGCAGGGGAGGAAAGGAGAGGTAACAGATGAAGGCTCCCTTTCCCCAGGAATCCCGAGCGCTCAGCCCTGCACGTAGCAGATCTCAGGGCTGGGCACAGACCGGGGAAGATTTTTGCCCCAAACCAGCCTCCAAACCCACAAACTTCTCAGCTGGCTGTAGGCAAACAGCTCCCCCCAAACTCCAGCGGGTTCAGGCTGTGGGGCTCCCTCCCAGGGTGCCATTAGTGGGTGTAATGAGCTGGAGATAATTGCTGCCTCCGGGACACAATTAACTCCTTCCTGGCCTGGTCCAGCTGGGGCTTTTGCATCCCAGAAGAGCCGTTCCCCCCCTCCCCGGGTTCCTTAGAAAACTTACATCCCTTTTCCTTCTCAAAGTGAGCCTTCTGAATCACAGCCTGACGAGCAAAGTGAGTTCACTGATGTGTGGCGATGATTGAGATTTGGGATATATCAGGAACGTGTGATTTATTTCAGGTATATGAGGCACCGGTGAAACCGGGAGCAAGCAGTGAGTAAATCAGTCACACCCTCGTGATAGTGGGGTTTGAAGTGGCTCGGTCCAGCTGATGGGCTGCCCTGCTCTGAAAGTCCCGCTCCCATGGGGCCAGGCAAAGACGACGAGATATGGGTACTGCCCGGCGATGCAGAGACACTGGAAACTCTGGAGGAGGCGGTGGTGTTGGGAGACTGTAATGACCGTGCTGCTGCCGGCAACAGCCATGGCGACACATGGCACATCCTGAACAGCCCTCCGTCCCCGGGACAGGGATCACCTGAACCAGCCCAAAGAGCTGCTCCAAACCTGACACCCACCTCCACACACGAGGTCCCATCTGGAAGCAGGAGAGGAAGAACCAGGCACAAAGTCCAGCCTCCTCCCTGGCCCTGTGGTACTTTCCTTTGCAGCAAATTGCTGTTTCAGAAATGCAGTAGACGTGAAATATGAAGACAGAAATTGCCAGCGACTTTTAATTTGGGTTCTGCCAATTTCTCTGTTCCAGATATTGATTTTCCATAAAGATGAATCCCTGCTCCCAGCTCTCTCTGACAGGCGCTATCTGGGTGTTTTGCTTATCCCGAGAGTGGAAATATATGTTTTATTAAGTGTCAGAGCTCACTAATGAGAAGAGGGAGGAAAATCAATTGTCTGCTTATATCTTGATCTCAAAGACAGGACTAACAAGTTCTTTATTTTGATGCTGTGGGCAGGAGGACGGGGCAGAATGACAAACGTGACAGTCAACGGCTGTCAGCTCTGCTATACAGACAGCTCAGCTGATGGGGGGCAAGAGGGTACACGGTGTTTGAATGTTTCAAACACATTTGTATTTGTATGAATTCAAAGAGATTCATAGAGTGCTATAAAATGCCATAGTTGAATTGATCCCTGGTGCAAAGCTACAGAAAACAGTAACATTTCAGCTGCAGACTAAGCAGGTTTATGCTCTTATTCCTAAAATCAAGACAGCAGCTTGGCCAGCTGTCCTGGACAGGGCAGCCAAAGACATTCCATTTTTCCACGCTAAATTTGGGATGAAGGTTAGCATTTATGACAGTGAGAAGTACAAGCAAGCCCAGCGCAAAAGCCTCTGCACAACTCCAGCAATAAACCCTGTGTCAAACGTGCACCGTGCCGGGCTCCCAGAAAGTAATCGGGTGACGTCCTAACCCTGCCGAAACGAGGAGCAAAGCTCGCTTAGCACAGGACTTCACCTTTGCTGCGTCGAGAAGCTCAGCCACTGCGTTCAGCTCAGCTGTGCAATACTTCCATCTTCTATCTCCACCTTTTCCAGGTCAGTTCTGGGGTACAGGAACACCCTGAACAGCCTTAGACCTCGCCAGCTCGAAGGCAGGCATGGTGTCCACCACGTACATACGTGTACTAGTAAATACAAAGACACCATCCACATCTTCAGAAATCGTGGGGTGGGAGGGTGCCAAGGGACACGGAGACAAAGCGCAAGCCTTGCTTTAAGCTCCTCCCTGGGCATCTGGCACAGGCCATGGCTGGAACAGGAGGTGAGGTTCGCTGGACCTCCACAGGACCCTTCTTATGGCCATAAGCCCTCAGACCACCGAGGCCGAGGGAAAAGGACAGGTCCAGTTCTCGGCGCACACACAGCCCAAATGACAGGATTGGGATCCATGACATGAGCGTGAACATTAATTTCCTGCAGCAACTCGGCGTTATTACCGAATACTGCTCTCTGCCAGCCCTCCCCGCCAAGCAAGGCTAGCAGCCTTCTTTCACTCATATTTGTTATCTTGTCTGTCAGAGGATCACACCTGACAATTGTATAGTTAATCTCTTGGCAGCTGTGAAATGAAATGGTAAGCTCCGGCTGCCTTGAGAAGATGCATTGATTTCTTAAAATGACAGATCGCCTCCTCCCTTGATGTTCAAGCAGAAGCTCAGGGCTGATGTTATGGATCTTGCCTATCATTCAATTAAAAACGCTTAGCAGAGACGCACCAGCTAAGCGTACACGACAGCATTAAGGCTAAGCCCTGACCCAAAGATTTAATCACAGGGAGTATGAAGGCACCTTCAGACGCAGGACGCCTGTCCGGTTTGCTGACGAACACACCGGTCGTGGTGTGGAGCTTGCCACTGCGAACCAGACGAGCCAGTCTCTTCTCCACAATAAAAGAGGTGACTGGCCAGGCGGGCCGGCAGCAAAGCAGAGCAGGAAAATCCCTTCCTACCCAAAAGGAAGTTTGCTGCACTTAAAGGAGCAATTTATATCCTATTTCAACACATCTCTTTAATAGGCGTTATGTGTTTAAGAAAACTCCTGGCATTTTGTGAACCAGCCTCCGTCTCACTGTGGAGAGCAGAGCACTGGAGCGTGTCTGACTTCAGGTGTTAAGACTGTAAGATTCACCCTCGAAAAGGGAAAATACCGCCGCCCTACAGCGTGCCATAAAGCCCAGCACATCCCATTAGTACCCCAGAGCCACCTATGCTTTCCTGGGCAAACATCTGCACAGCAGCAAAGAGCCAAGCTGAAACCCATCTGTGGGTACCCCGGATCCGCCCCACGCTGGTCCCAGAGCCGGTCCCAGGCAGAGCCGCAGTGGGGTGCTGACGCTGATCTCCTAACGCTCAGGAATTCATGACAGGGTCCTTCACAACCCTCCCCCCAGAAATGCTGCAAACAGTGCCGTTGTATGGAGCAGCCGGGGCCGCGAGGATTCACCAGCGCCAGAGGCAGAGGTGTACCTACACCAGGCGACTCGAAACCCCGGCGAGGTGCCTGCGGTGCGAGAAACGGGACAGCCGAGTGCTGGCACGGCGCTTCACCGTGGCCACCTCGCAGGGTGCCACTAGCACGATCTCAAGGCTCGCTGGGCTGGACTCAGCTTTTCTGCTCAGTGCTGCGCTCGCTACACCTTGCTCTGAGCCAGCATTTACCATTTTCTGGCTGTCCTGCCTTAGCTACTTCAGTTCTGTCCGCGGGGACCCTTGGCTCGAGGCCGTGTCCCCGCAGTTCACCGCTGAGGTCTGGGCTCTGCAGAGAGAACAGAGCTTTAAAACAGTGAGCAGCTCAGTCAGACTCCTCGGCCTTGGAGCTAGTGCTCACAAAGCACTGATGCCACTGCCTCTCCACGGCATATTTTGCTGGAGGAGCAACGTGAACGCCTTGCACAAGGAAGCAAAGCTTTGGAAATCATATTTCGGATGCTCCAGTGATCCCAAACCCTGCAGTCCTCAGCACACAGTCCTTTCATCTGCTTAGCAGTCCCACAGCCCCATCGTGACAGCGACAGCACAAGATGGGAGTGAAACAAAATGTTCCTGTCGAGGGGGAAGCACAGAGCCCTCGGTCCCTCTGCTCTTCTCCTCCCTGCCCTCCGCTGGGATGGGGAACAGCCCGGGCACAGCCCTGGGCCGGGGGACGGAGCCTTCTCACACCGGGAAGAGCAGGACGTCCAGAGGGAGGGTGGCACCGACCCCTCGCCGGGAGGTGCCTCACACCGCGGTAACCGCAGCCGGGCATTGTGTGCTGGCACGCTGGAAGCGACCTGTGCCAGTGTAAAAAAGGACACCACTAATTAAGCGGGCAGAGGAGAGCGTGGCCGCGCTCCGCTCCCCACGCACGCGGCCATCTCCCCTCAGGGCCTGCCTGGTGTCACCGAACCCACAGGGACACAAGGTGACACCTTTCCCCTGGGATCCGGAGGGTGAAGTGGGGTGCGGCTGAGATTTGCGGCGGAGAAGGTAGAAACGATTTTGGGGCCCACAGTCCCCATGACAATCGGGGGTATGTCCCCCCAAAAAACACAGCCACTAAGAGCAAAAAGAGCATAACGGTGAAGAGCGGAGCCTTGCGGGAGACGTGGGTGGGTGCTGGGGGCTCAGCCCCGCTGGATGGTGGAACCCAACAGCAGGGAGAGGGAACAGCACCGGCATCTACCCAGGGACCATGGCTCTGACTCCCATGGGTGCCCCCTTCCATCTCCCCTCCAAACCCTGATGGGAGCCCAGGGCCACACAGCCCACTGGGGTTGGGCAGCTGCAGCCTCCCAGGCTGCAAACATAGTGGCACTACTGGGAAAANAGCGGCACGTAAAAAGGGAAAAACAGCATAACCACAGCTCTGTGGGCAAATAGACTGCTCCAGCGAGCCAAACCACGCTGAAAGTCTGGTGGGAGGTGTCCCTGCCCATGGCAGGGGGGTTGGAACTTCATGATCTTCAAGGTCTCTTCCAAGCTCAACCATCCCACAATTCTATGAAAGCAGGGTAACGTAAGCTGGGGCGTGTGCCGTCCCTGTTGGACTCCATATGGGGATGCCAGGAACTGGCACGGCTTTCATTTGGGGGGGATTGGGGGGGGGGAGAACAGGGAAAGAAAGAAAAAAGAAAGGGAAAAGGAAATAGAGCTTGTTTTCTAAGTTGACAGCTCTCTTGGAAAAAAAGTTGCTGTGAATGAGTGAATTAGCATAAATTGTAGTGCAGCTGGGGGGCAGACATCTGAAAGGTTTACAAACACTTGGAATTCCTACGAGGGAGTATTATTAGGCCTGTTACGTATCTAGGGAAAATGAGGCTAAGAAAAATTGCTTTGTCAACTAGATATCACCATCTAGCTTCCACAAGACATGTAAGAATTAAAGCATCCTAGTTAGATACTACAAGAACTTAAATAATTATATCTGTGAAATCACACAGAGTGAGGAAAATGACCTGTTGTTAGATTGTATCATCACAGTCTGACCTGGGACACAAAAATCTTACTTTTGGGATTCTGTATTTGTTTCTTTTTCAAATCAAGAATGTTCAGCTTGTGAAAGCCACGTTCTCAACGTCCAGCCGGGTTCTCCTTACAGTATCGCCAGCAACACAGACACAGGCATTTATTTAGCTAATTTCTGTTTACGATACAGAAGCTGTGAAGCTGTGTGAGCCACGGGTACCTCAGCTAAAGCACAACAGAGAAACACCTTCTGTCTTGGCTGAGGGGGCACCACCGACCACGGTGGTGGGCACGGCTTTGTCAGTAAATGAAACAGCTAAGACTAAGACAGCGGATACGGCGTCGCAAAGGACCACTACCTAAACACCACCTTACCAGCAAACTGTTACCTGCCCACAGGTGCTTTACTTGCATTTCAGTCTCTTACTGTGCATTGTTCATGGACTAACAGAGTTCTACAAGAAAGTGAGTAGATATCATGGGCTGAGGTGATGATGTAAACTAAAACCAAAGAAAGGGAAAGCAGTACATCGCTGAAAATATTGTCAGGTTACAGCTGCCAATCTGCTGTTGAAGGTAGAGGTGCAAGGAAAACCGTCCACATTCCTCTTGAAAGCTGTTGTGAGGCAGCACTCAGCGTATCGCGTGGTGCTGCCTGCTGCATCGCAGCTCGCTCGGGGGGCAGAGGGTTAATTTGAATCACCAAGGTGATTATGTAGCTGTAGGAATTGGCTTAGAAGATGGGTCTCAAACCTCAACAGCCTGGCAGATTACAAAGAGAGAAAAATAGACATCTCCAGAGATGTAGAAGAATGGAAAGAAATTGCTTACAGGAGTACAAAAGGCATCTAATTAGAAGGAAACAGAAGATAATAAGGTAGGGAGACATTTTGGCAGAGTATATCAGAGAATAGTTCTTGACAGTGAATCTATTAAGCAGAGGTAGAACCTCTCAAGGGGGAGTAGCAAGAGACCAGTTGGTTAGAATATATATAAAAGTAAGACTACAGAAAACATTAGAAAACATACAACTAGAAAGGAAAATTCCTCTGGAACTACACCTAATAGTTCTTTCCCATCTATAAATCTGTAAGTTATGCTTTTCATTAAGAGAGAAGAGTCACAGCTGCTTTTCCTTGGGTTGTTATGTTGTTATTGCCACTTTCTTACACAGCAGCTGAGCTCTGGAATCATGGCTGCAACTTTGAATGAATCTGAAACCAGTTCAGAGAGTACTGTGCACGGCGGAGAAGACGACAATGCCAGCCGGGAGCAGTACTTGGAAAGGAGAAACCTCCTTCTGCAGTTCCTGCACTCCGACCTGAGCCTCCCCAACCTCCAGCACCACCAGAACAAAGTTGAGCTTCTAAAGAAGTGTTACTTTTACTTGGAGATTGAGCCCAAACAGGTGAACATGAGAGACCAGAACCATGTGACGCATTCCACCGACATCTTGCAACTAATAGACCTCTTCCAATTGGAGAGGATGAAGAAGGTGGGAAAAATCCAGACCGAAATCCAGCTGTTTCTTTTAACTGAGCTGTTAGAACAGCTGGAACGAGGCCGGGAGGAGCTGAGCCGTTATGTAGAGACCTGCGACATGATAACTTTCCTCTCCAGCTGGGACCTGATTACGCAGAGAATGTCCAAGCTCTCCAAGTCTATGAAAAATCTCCTTTCCTTGCAAGTGCCAGGAAAGCTCTATGTCAAGCACCGTTTGGTGTCACATGTGGGTCTTAGAGGTACTGGACTCTCCAACATTCGGCTTTCTCTCTCTACAAAGAGACCACTGATTTTTGATCGAAAAGAATCATTTGCACACAAGGACTGGGCCAAGCTCAAGTGGTTTACCGAAAATCAAGAGTCACACCTTGAAGAATGTGAACTGCGCATTAAGTTATTAACAAATGGGAGTCAGACGGAAGCGAGACGCAATAGGCAGCAGCAAGTCACCTCCGACACATGTGTAGTCCAGAACCTGCAGCCTGGCACATCATACGAGTTCACAATTGGAAGACCACGCACTCAAACATTTGTCTTCGTCAAGTGGCACGACAGCATTACACTGAAGACAAAAGAATAACGCTGTTGAAGGCACGGACAGCCGCCCCTAGGCACCAGAAGGATGAGGTGGCACACCAGAATGTATTTCTCATTTTATCCATTTGAAAAGATGAATGAGGAGAATTAAAGGTAAACCTTGTTTTTAAACATTTTGTGTAAAACTGAACTCGTTCTGTTTTCAACAGTTTTACAAGCGCCTTTGCCAAACCTTTCCAGGTTAACAGTAACCCGTTCCAAACTTCTCACACAAAATAACATCCTTAGGCAGCATTTGAGACTCAACCCTCACTTCCCGCTCCCAGAACTCATAGGTGGGAGCAGCTAGAAGCACTCTTGCAGGACACCTTGGATGCAAAGCACAGGAGATAAAAGCATCTCCATCATCCACTGCTCTCCATCCAGCCCCTCCCCTTCTTGCAATGATGTTGTTTTGCTTTTTTTACCCCAAGTTATTTCCCCCCCCGCCACGTCCTTCCTCCAAAACACCTGAACTGAATCCTAAGCTCTTTAAATCACTCACCCTAACTTACCTCCATCTCTGGTTCTTCTCACCCTCTACACCCTGTGCCTTATAGGTACACCTAAGCATGGTTTCATGCTCACCCCTCCACAGCATGTGAAAAGATCACTCTGATTAAAAAAAACAACCAAACAAAACCAACAACAAAAAACCCGAAACCACCCCCTAAACCCCCAAAGCAAACAGGCAAGGGTAATATATCCACATGATCAATATGCAGAAAACAATCTCTTCTGCCATGTACTGCAGTCAATGCTCATTTTCGTTTTTACCATTTAGTTCAGTCCAAATATAGCTGTCCCCACACAGACTCTACTCAAACCACCACATAAATAGACCTTTCAGTAATAAAATTTATTATTTAAATAAATTCAAATCATTTTTACAATTATGGCTTAAATATCAAAAAAGGAATGCTGAGGTTCATTCTTATAAATGGTAGAAGCAGGTAGAAATATTTGTATCCAAAACATCATTTGAGGTTTGCTGCAAGTCACAGACGTACAAAAGATAAAAACCCGCCACATTTAAAGTTCCTTAATTTACACTTCATGACACTTAACATTTCATTTCCCTTTAAAAAAAAAAAAAAAAATCCAACAATTTATTGCAGTAAATTGATCGTCCTACACAGATCTGTCCAAATCCTCCAAAACAGTCCAGTGGGCTTCTCCTTTGCCAGCTGGAGCCAAGGAGAGGTTTCCTAGTTCTGGACATCTGTCACTTCGCTGCCCGTCCCAGCAGGATGCAGGGTGACGGCTACAACCACAGGGACCCTCACGGGCTGGCGCCTGCCACACCGCTTGCTGCCTGCGCAGGTTCCCGTCGCTCACCTTGGGCTCCAGCTCTAGCTGGTGCCGAGGACATTAAGTTACCCTGTTGGATGAACCGACATTTGCCTCCCGCAACAGCAGTCTTTTGTCTGTGAGCTGCGGAAAACACAGAGCCTGCGATCGGACAGATACCCTGTGCACCACAGAATGGTTTTGGTTGGAAGAGACCTTTAAGATTGTCAAGTCCAACCGTTAACCCAACACTGCCAAGTTACCACTTAACCGTGTCCCTCAGCACCACGTCTACACGTCTTTTAAACACTTCCAGGGATGGCGACTCCACCACCGCCCTGGGCAGCCTGTTTCAGAGCCAGACAACCATTTCGGTGAAGAATTTTTTCCTAATATTCCAATCTAAACCTCCCCTGGCGCTACTTGAGGCCATTTCCTCTTGTCCTATCACCTGTTATTTGGGAGAAGAGACTGACACCACGCTGCCAGTGGTTTCCTACTGGAATTACCAAAGGTTTGGTGTTTTGTTTTTTTTTTTTTTTTTTTTTTTTTTTTTTTTTTTTTTTTTTTTTTTTTTTTTTTTTTTTTTTTTTTTTTTTTGGTTTTTTTTTTTTTTTTAAATAAGTATTTTAAGAATACATGCTTGAACATAAAATCCTTTCAAAAGTAAATTCAAAGCTCTGTGTGCAAATGAAACCAGACTACTTTGAACTTTTTCTCTCTTAATTTCTGTGTTCCGCTCTATCCATGAGCACAAGGACAAGAACATGATACTCAGCTGGCACAGTCTATAAAAACAGTCTATATAAAAAGTTTGATTAATTGCACTTTCTGCTATCCCTGACTATTGCAGCTGCACGACCAACTCTACAGGTACCTGCTCACAGCCCAAGAGTCCAGCCTGGCTGTTACTGCTGCTGGGCGGTCTGGGGCAGCGTTCTCTTAACACCAATTACAAAATGCAAAAAAAAAAAAAAAAAAAGTACATTGTCTTGCAACACAGAGGTGACCAAGCACAGCATTTCAGCCTAAGCATTACTCTCCAAGGAGTAGCAGTAAACATTTTTTTCCCCACTGAGAGCAAAGGGAGATGCTTTGTGAGGTGTCTTTCTTGGTCTATGCAACAAACACATGGCCAAACCCCATACAAGAGCGTTGGGCTAAGCCACTACACTTGGGGCGAGTCTCCTCATTTGTGTTACGTGTAATGAAATAACCAGCAAAAAAAACACACACAGGAGAGACTCTTCACTTGCATTAGATCATGAAAATGAGCCCCACTGGTTCTAAAGGGCCCAAGGTGACTTTGTTAGAATGATGCTGGCACCATGCTAAAGTATTTATCCCAACAATTCCTGCATCTTTTGCAATTCTCCGCAGCATCCTGGAGATACGCGATTGCATTTCTGTAGTCCACAAAATGATTCCCATACAAGCCTATTTTGGAACTGCAATAATATTTGCAAAATCAGGCTGGCACAGAAACTTTTTAAGATCCCAGCCGGGATGACTTCAAAGAGGAATGAACTTTACATCTTACCAGCTTTTATCAGGCATCTTTAGAACCAGCAGGAGGTACTTCCTACAGGCTTTTGTCCCTTATGGAATCGCCAGCCATACGCCTATTACTACGCTTCAGTAAGACAAGAGCAAGCCTGGGTGGTCTCTAGTGCGCAGATCAAACCCACCAAATGCAGAAGTGCAGGAAGGTACTTTAAGGAAGTGAAGAACAAAATTCCTCCATTCTCGAGTCAAGTCTAACACAAAGTCATGAGAAGAAACACAGCGTTAAATAAGAACTTTTCCAGACACAACGCTTTCTTATTGCACATTCCTCCACACCGGAAAGAGCCGTGCTGCATTTTCAGCAGCAAACACAGGACAAAAGTCATCCCTGCCATAGCGCTGTGAAGTCACGAGGACTCACGCCACGGAGGACTTGTGTCCCGGCACAGTATATACTTGCTGCAAAACCACCGTGATCGCATCTTGGCTCCATCCCACGTGAACATTTAGAGACAGCCAAGCGTGTGGTCTTGGGGAGAGCTGAGGCAGGCACTTCATACATTCAGAATTGAAATGAGATAAAAGACACCCTCCCGCAAAACTACTGTGCTTCAAAAAGCAGCTCCATGATTCACCACTTCCCCGCTATACATCTGTATCCACCATACATTACCAGGCAAAACCAGCCTTCTCTAGTGAATCACAGCTTCCAGTTCACAGCAGTTTGGCTACTTAAAATAAAATAAAAAAAAAAATACATTATACACATATATGCTGTGGTACACGTATCAAATTTCCATCACCGCTCTTAAAAACTCAGGCTGTAAGACTGTGAAACAAATTCACAGAGTTAAAAGTTAATAAATTAGAAGCAGCTTTTAAAAAATAGGGGGTAGGAAAGGGGGGCTCTTACTGGAGGAGAATTCAAATAAAACTCAGAACAGTTTAAAATATGCTTACAATTTCCAACGTTTCCTGGTAGAAGCGGTTCTCGCTTTTCATTAACTTTATACTGGTGAGGACAACCCCCTTTGTACAAAGAATAAGGAAATCTATTTACAAAATCAACTTGGCCTTGGCTCTGTGATATTTACACACTCGGAGAACAGCATTTTGGCTAGACAAAGAGTGATACGTGGTTCTCTCTTTGCTTTCCTCCTTCACTTAAAAAAAACAAAACAACAACAACAAAAATTGGTTTTCTGCTTTGAGAAATAAGCAGCCTTAAAAATTCCCTGGCCTTGGTTTTAAAATGAGTGGTAGTTCTCCGAAGCTTTGGTCCTCTATGGCAAATCGCAGCTTGCCGCACGGCTCGGTCGCGTGCGGTCATTCCACCCTCAATGAATGGATTAAGTTTTGGTCCCCAAAATGCAGCTGCACTGGCAGATAGGATGGGGGCTCCCACTGAGCATCTTACAGTTAAAAAAACAGTATCACCAATAAAGTCACCCACCCGCCCATCCATTTCCAGTGCTTTTTGGTTTGCTAGAGCTGAAAGTTCCTGTCCAAGGTTGTACTGATTAAAAAAAAACCCAAGATGCCAAAGCACACACTGAAGCTGAGCTGTCACTGTGCAGGGGAAGATCCTGGCTCCATGGGTCATTAAATAATTAAAAGATTGCGTCCTTCCCAAGGCACACGTAACGCAGTTCAGGTAGAGAGGGAAGAGCTCATCGAGGTACAACCCATCCTCATCGGCGGAAGGCTGAAGTCTTCTTGACAAGAATCCCCTGGGCTGCAGTGCAGCAGTTGTGCTGTCTGTAATGCTGAAGCAGTCTCCTCCACAAAGGGTTGCACTCCAGGAGGTACCGGTTCCCTGTTGGCACAGGGATGGGGACAGCGGGTTAGCGGCCAGAAGAGGTTTGGGTGACACCATCACAGACCAGTCAGGGAAACTTGTGTCTAACATTTCTAGCCTAAGGGTGCCGGATAACTTGCAGGGACATTTCCTTCAGGCAGAGGTCTGTGAAATCCCACCTCCCTTTACAGTGCTGTCTTATCTGCGAGCAGCTTCCCCACGCATCGCAGCCTAAGTCTGGCTGATTCGGAGGAAAATAAGCAGCCAAATTCTGTTAGGATAGAGCTCTAGCATGCAAGTGATGGAAAGAATGTGGTCCGAATCAGAGAGTGAGAAAAACTAATTATACATGCTGTACACAAGCCACAAACCATCTCTGCTTTGGGCAGATTGCCCACATAGCCCAGTTTCAAAACCACAGACAGCCTAAGGGCAGAAGAATAAAGCAAGGCCATCAGTCGTACTAGTTTGGATCTCCGCCCACTTATCCAAGCATCCTCTTCCCCTGCAGGCCTGTGCACGCTCCCAGGAGACCCACCTACAATGCAGAGTCCTTCCTGAGCTCGCGTGATGCCGACATTGACCTGGTTTGGGTCAGTGACAAACCCCAGGTACTTCTTCTGCCAGCTCTTTGTGGGCTTCCTATCAATCTCTGATCGGGGGCAGGAGCGTACCATCGACAGGATCACGTATCTCCACTCACTTCCTAGAAAGCAGAATTGAAAGAGATTTTTTTTTTTTTTTTAAATATGTCATGGAACATTGCACAAAAAAGGCACATCCACTGGTACCAATTTTGNTGAAGGAAGCGTCTGGCTTCCTTCCTCCACCCCACAAGAGCAAGACCCACAAAACTGCAGCCACCATCTGGGTTTCTCAAGCTTTGGAGGCCATAGGACCCCTGGTCGTTGCTCTCTAAAAAGTATGTGCTCTGGTGGTTCTTTAATACCCACTTCAGATATCCTCCACCTTCCTGTCTTCATCAGTCTCACCCTGCCTGGGCACTCCAGGGGTTTCCAAAGGACTTATCAGAATGACAAATCACCCAGAAATCTGTCCCAGGGATGCTTCCTCCACGGCTGAAACGACTCTGGTGGAGAATTTGCTTCAAGACTGTCTCCGTGATAAGTTCCTTCAGTTCTCAGGAAGGCAGGAGAGAACAGAACCAACCCTCCCCTCTCCTGCCAGCCTCACCTTGACTCTTCATGATGGTGCAGACGGTCACCCCGCGGATGCCCTCCTTCAGGAGGCTCTTGCTGATCTCCGACACCTGGGCGTTGTAGGGGCTCAGGATGGCGATGCTCTCCGGCCGGATGGTGCCATCTAGTGTCAGCTGCTTCGCTATCCTCACCTGGGGAGACCGGGGTCCTGCTCACCTGCGAGCGCTGGCCAGAAGGAACCAGCCCTCCAGCGCCCTGTCCCCAGGGCAGCGATGGTGCTGTGGCTGTGCTGCTGCCCCGGCTCTGGGTCACGCTTCCCTACAGCTGCCTCTGGCCGGGGGCATCGGGGAATGCTCCAGAGCCGAGAAGACGCCAGGCAGATACCGCACCCCACTGATCCTTGTCCTGTATCACGACTCACCATCCCTCCACGATCCCGGAGCCACCCAGCACAACACCCTCCCCTTTTGCATCTCCAGCAATTCCCCAGCACCCTCCTCACCGCCTGCTGCACTTCTTCTAGGTTAGCTTTGGAGTTCTCGTTTCCTTCCTCAGTAGAAATCATGAGGCTCTGCTCCTTCCCCTCTATGTGCCCGAAGACGATAGGGCAGCAGCCGTTATCTTTGTGGTAGAAGACACTGGGATTACGAAGAAGCTGCGGGCATGTTCTCAGCCGCATTTCATAAAACTCCTTGGATGGGAATTCGCAAATGCCTTTGTGCTGGCAGAGAAAAGGGGAGAAACTGAGGTGAACAAAACCCAAGGAACTTCCCAGCCTGCGGCATCTTTTTGGGCAGGCTTGACCTGCAATGCCACTGTGCTATAGCTGGCACCGGGTGAGGGCATTATTCATTACTCTAGGAAGGGAAAGCACTAATGGAGAATATCTGTTTCCCAGTGGCTTGAGGCAAGCCCTGACACCAGCACTTGCTGTGATGGAGAAAAGACAATCCACTCGAAGGCCTCACCATGCGGTACTGAGTATCCAGCATCCACGCCTGATTCCGGTAGCGCTCAAAGAGAGATGTCTCCATGCCAAGACTCTTGCAGAAGTCATTGTTCACCACAGGCCGCAGCTGTTTGTGGTCCCCAAGCAAAACAACCTGGAACAAAGAGTGGACACCTCAGCTATGAGGGTGGTGGCAATGGTGAAGGCAGTCAGCTCCTTGAAAGGCTATTTGCACGCAGACATTTGTTGCGCCTTATTTATGTTATGGTTACAGCAACCTCAGTCAAGGACCATGTTGGGCCCTATATAAAGATCCTGACCCAGATAATGTGGAGCCTAGTTCTCATCTGATGGGAGAAAGACATCGTGTAGTAAGTCTGCTGACATCTGCTCTATGCTTCTTGTCACGTTAATACTTTGTACCTGGGTCAGCACACTTTTTGGTGGCAGTGATACCAACCCTGTAAGGCAGCATCAAAAATCCAGCCACAGCACCACTTGGTTCCTCTTGCAGGAAGCCAAGAGCAGGTTTAGAGGAGACGGTATTGTTTGAAAACAAGGAGCTTAGCTGATACACGCAGCAGAGAGGTTGGCAGATGCAATAGTTCTCTACCACAGCTTTTAGGCCTACAGCAGGTCTCACGACTCCACTTTCTGTGATATGAACAGATAACGCACAGCTCATGCATCTAGTGAGAATACTTATCATAGAATGGTTTAGGTTGGAAGGGACCTTGAAGATCATCATGTTCCAACCCCCCTGCCCTGGGCAGGGACACCTCCCCCCAGCCCAGGTTGCTCCAAGCCCCGTCCAACCTGGCCTTGAACACCTCCAGGGATGGGGCAGCCACAGCTTCTCGGGGCAACCTGGGACACTGCCTCACCACCCTCACAGTCAACAATTTCTTCCTAATATCTCATCTAAATCTCCCCTCTTCCAGTTTGAAGCCATTCCCCCTCATCCTATCACTCCATGCCCTTGTAAAACATCCCTCCAGGCACTGGAAGGGGCTATAAGGTCTCCCTGGAGCCTTCTCTTCTCCAGACTGAACAACCCCAACTCTCTCAGCCTTATGTACTGCACGTACCTCTCTGTGCCTCAAGATTTTAATTATAGTTAGTAGAGTTATACCTCAAAGGAAACAACTCCCTGAAGGCTGAAACATTGATGCACCATCATAGATACTACCAAGAACAACCTTAAAACCTGCTAAAACTTGGAAGAGCAGCATGGTAAGGAGTGGAAGACATGCAGAGGTTCCAGAGCCCTGAGCAGCTGTCCTAGAAACACATCTTTGGAAGGGACTTACCTTCTCAGCATGGCGGTGGCTGACCAAGGGGATGAGGGTCTCAGGCTCTGTGGACATGGCACACTCATCGATGATTATCTGCTTGACATTGAGCTGCTCCAGGGAGGCGGCAGATGCGGCAGAGCATGTGCACAGGATGACATCATGGGCTGCCAGTTCATATGTACGAGCCGCCGACAACTGATTTTTGTACCTGTTGGTCGATGCAGAAGACACCCGGTTATGCATAAGGGAAACATCTCCAGGTTCCTCATGCAGGAACCAGGCAGAGGCTATACTTTCCCAAATGATTATGGCTTCATCTCCCTCCCCAGGGTGAGCTGGTGTTCCCAGAAAAGGGCTTTGGACGGACACTGTAGGAAATGCACTTTGTCCTGAACTCAACAGAGCAGAGGCTCAGGGTGGAGGATGCAAGTGCCACACACACAATATATGACTTTTGGTCCAGAGGGACAACAGCACCAGAGCAGAAGCGATGCTGATGCTCTGAACTGTACCACTAACCCCGAGCTAATCACTTGTTATCATCATTCCACACACACAGCTTATTAATCCATCTCCACCTAGTCCCTCACCTTGCATGAGCCAGGACAAATCCACTGACTTTCATGCAATCTACCAGTTTCTGCCAGCTGAGACCTAACAAGCATAGCCCAAACCTGTTCTCACAGGGGAAGGAGATTGCTGCACCGCACTCCTTCAGGCAGTGCTTCAGAGGTGGCACACGGCCAAAGTCAGCCATCTCCCACCAGGGTCTCTTTCTACTCACTTCTTCGTTTCTTCTTCTGTTATCTGCTCTCCTTTCTTCATCCGAGCGTCAAAGTTACAGATCTCCTGCCATAAAGGGTTGGGTGGCCGCCGGATGCGATGATGCAGGATTATTTCACTGAAAGAAAAGAGTCAATATATAAATATTTTCCCCCACACAGGCCCAAAGTGATCTCTTCTACACCGATGTGTACCACATCTGTCTGTGTGGAGAAACTCCGTTAGCTAAAAGAAGTCACAGCCAGACTGTTCCATCTTTATAGACCTAACACTTAGCTCGCCCTCGAGGACACAAAATACAACCCCCTTTGTTTAGCAGTTGCAAGCAGGAATGAAGTCAGAGACGCTTTGAGCTGTCCCAGAGAGAGATGAAAACGTCTAGGGGGTTTTCAGCAACCCGAGTTTCCTGACTGGGTGCTACATTAGGCTACCTTCACTTGAAAAAATTAAGTAGAAAGCAGGTTAATAGTGCTGCTCCACAGTAGCACAGTGGAAACCGCATTTGCTCTGACTTGTTCGGCTTTACCGGTGCAGAAAACATCACTCCCCGGTACTCTCGGTGCCTGCGGGGCCATGCAGTCCTACCTGAGCTCATGCTTCGGTTTTGCATCCCGCAAGGCTTTGCGGTAGAGGTGCCGGTTGCTCCCCGGGTACGGGTATTCCATCGTTTCAATGGCCTCACCGTAAACCCTCAGTGGTTTCAGGTTCTTCATCTTCAGCAGCATCTCTGGGGAAGGAGAACAGGTCTGCTCAGACAGCACCAGCGATGCTGAGAAAGCTCATGGCCTGCGAGGTACCCGGCGTTTGCTGTGCACTTGCCTCTTCTCCCCACCCCTCGCTCATCAACCACACCTTCACCAGTCCTCGCCCTGCAGCGAGGGGTCTTCCGTAAGGACCAGCCCTGCTTTCTGCCCCTCCTGCTCACGGCCACATGTTCTCCCTTCCCACCAGTATGAGCCACTTCAGGGGCCTACAACTGATAGTTACCAGCAACAACATCAACAGACTTGTTGGATGGGCCACAGTACAAGATGCACTTTCTCCCCTCGGGCTTTTCTTCTTCAGAGGATGGTGTTTGCTCCTTCTTCACGCTCTCCTCGTTCAGCTTGTGGAACCAGTAGACAATGTGAGTTCCAACAACTGTTTTCCCTGTGCCTAGAAAATCAAGGAGGTTGCTGAGAACACATGCTCTAGATCAGCATTCGGATGATCAGCCATGAAATAAAATCAAAAACTGAGGGGACTGCCTTGAACAGCTGTGGGTGAAACCAACCCATGCTACCGTCTCCTGTCTCACCAAGGGTCCTACAGACATAAGGAAGTAGGCATGTACTCGCGCCGTCCCCCCAGCGTTACCTGGTGGGCCTTGGATGAGCGTGAAGGATTTTCTCAGAGCCATTAGGATAGCCTGGTTCTGACTCTGGTTAAGCTTCCTGCGGCTTCCAGGGAGATCAAAGGATTTTTGCTGCAGGATTTTGGACGTTGTCACTGTTACGGCAAAGAGTCAAGACAATAAGTTTAAAGAAGGTTACTGAAGACAGCGCACAAGGTATTCAACAGGAGGGTGCAGTAGGTACCAAACAACCATGGCCCATTTACAAGACCACCTAAAAGTAATCCTGGTCCTGTGCCAAGACGTTCTGCCCATGAGCCTTCTCTGTGGGTCCTTGGGATTAAAACATCACCCATGCCACCCTCCAGCAGGGCATCCCATATTACCTTCGCTCCGCCAGGCTAACAGCTCCTCTCCTCCCCTTGGCAGGAGAACCTCCTGGTCTGGGAGCATAACCCCTATGGCAATGACCCGCAGAAGCTGCCAGGGCACCTGCCTGGCCAGAAGCAAGTAGCTGCAAGGTAAAAAAGGTGAAAATTTGCACCTACCTTTTTTAGGAGGGTCATGGCCAAGGGCGATGCTTTTAGCAAGCTCGGAGGCATGCTTGAGCTTCCAGATTGCCTTTTCTTTGCGTCTGACAGAGGAGAAAAACAAGAATTAATGGAATGTAGCTTAAAATAGCAAAAAATTGTAATACAGCTTGGTAAAACTGTCTTGTTTATTCTTTCTCTCTGCTTTGGTGTTGCATTAAATCCACAAAGAACTTAAACCAAAACAACTCTTATTCTGCTCTTTTGCATCTGGGACTATTACTCAACTGTCTGAAGAGCTGAGCCTGCAAAGACGTTGAGAGCAAGAAGCACAACTTCTGTCCCAACTCCATTTTATTATGGCCCACGCCATTTTATTGGATTAGCTTCCAATTTTTTCCTAAAATTCGCGATACAAAAGGAAGCACTTTCTGCCCTGAAAAAGCTGCAGCAGTCGTGGGTGCATAGCAGGCCATGCTGCGTACAAAAAAGGGCAAACTAGACATCAGCTCTGCTTTAATAAGAGCAGATCTTGCTTCACAGCAACAACAAAGGGGAATGATTGGGAAATCAGGGAGCACTTCAGCTAAGCAAACCCTGATCCAGTGCTTCACACTACCTCTTATGACACATATTGCAGCAATCCAGTAACATCAGAGACAGATGCCCAGGGAAATTTCAGCACGGCACCTTTCCCTATCTCCTCATTCGCAAGGTCAACCAGAAGAGCAAGAGGCCATCTGGAGAACAGATCTGAGAAATGCTGCCACCCCCACCAAACACCAACGGCCCAACAGCATGGCCAGTCGGAGCTGGGTAAGGACAGGTTTTTCAGGGGATCAGCCGCACCAGTGAACAAAGGCCATCTGGGTGCAGCAAAGGAGTCCCGTGGGAAGCCATTGCTCTGCATGGACAGGTTAACCAGAGCACGACCGCTACGCACACTTACACGTCTGGCAGCATCTTTGGTATGAGCTCCACTGTGAACCGGGCGGAGGCCTGCGAGATTTCCACGGGGATGTTCTCCATAGACATATAGTGGATGTAAAAGTTCATAGTCTGCTGACTACTCCTGTCTGACTTCTCATCGTCGCTGAACTCTTCGGTGACCCCATGAGCCACCCAGGTGTAGGTATCTGGATCAACCATAAGTTTGCTTTCTGACCTGCCCTTGTTAAGAAAAGTTAGATTCTGGAGGCTCTGGCTAAGGCATTCCTCATCGCTTTGAAGGCTCCCAAGCTTCAGCCCACCTAAGCGAATGCACAAGTAACAGTGGTTGAAGTCCACTTCAATGGAACACTCCTCCAAAAATTTTTTCTTTAGGACGAAACTCCCTTGCAGCTGTCCTTTGCTTGTCCTTTGCTTTGCCCAGGTTATTTTGACATCATGGAGGACAATCGAGTCGTTTTCAGCCACCGCACACGAAGCAGACTCCATGGCGCTCATCGGCATCCACACCTTGTTATACTCCGTTGCGTGCTTGTACTTGTCTTTGGACGGCAGGGTGGCGTAGGCAGAGAAGCAATCAATAGGCTTTTCCATGTGCTGCAGGCAGACGTCGAAACCCGGCGTCACGCACCACAGCTGCACGAAGGGCACCAGGAAGCCCCGGCAGACGTCCGTGGTGAGCTGGAACTGCAGCGCGTCGCCGGCACTCAGCTCCAAGGAGAGTTCCACGTAGTGCGAGCACTGGCTCTTCCTTACCCAGCCCATGTGCCGCTGGTACAGGTCCTTGCTCTTCCGAAGGAGGGAGGCCGCGGTCTCAAACTCCTCGCTCCTGATGGCTGCTAGCACCTCTTGCCAAGTCTGGGTGCCAAAGAAGGTGACGCTGAGGTCGCGGAGAGGTCCTTCACGCAGGTGATGCTCCTTCATCATCTCCACAGAGTACACCCTCCTCTTCCACATCAGCCTGATGCTGCTCCGCTCCTGGATGAACATGGGCTGCTCTATCAGCTGAAGAGACCTGTAGTTAATTATCTGGGGATCTGGAAGACTCTCTTTGTTCAGTGGAAACAGGGCTTTAAAAGACTTTTTCATCCCCTCAATATCCACTATGAAGGCGATCTTCTGCAGGACTTGGCCCTTCAGCTGGGTGGCCATCTGCAGGCAGCGGGCTCTCTTCTCGTACATCCCCGCCTGGGAATTCTTCCTGTTGAAGTCATGACAGAGAAACTCAATGTCGTCTGAAGAATAGACGATGGGCTTCTTGCGGAGCACGGAATGAAGGTGCCGCTGGACCACGACATCCACGTACCGGCGGATGGGAGAGGAAGCCCAGGTGTACGAGTCAACGTGCAGGGAGTAATGTCCCGCTTTCGACTGGACAGTGGAGTTGGAGCGACTGAAATAGGAGCGGCTGAGCAGTCTCCTGAACTCCAGGGCCACAGGGGCCAGCTTCGGGTGGATGTCATCAGTAACGATAAGGTCTAGCATCTTGTGGAAGTCACGGACGTTAGCAGCTGACTGCAGGTGCTCCCAGATGGGGGCCAGGAGACTGAACACCACATTTTTAGAGGAGTCTTGGCCAGGAGGCACCTCTCCCAGGTGGTGTGAGAGATGGATGGACAAAGGAAGGATGTGGCTGTACTTGTTTTTCATGACTAATAACTGTTGAGGGCTTGGCTCGCACTGACACCGGAGAGGAGTGACGTTTCTGGTGTCTTCCTCATTGGTAAGGAACTCAGCCACAAAACTGTTGAACATGATCATTAACTCCTCTATCATCTGATGGGATCCTCTGTTACCTGGGGAGCTTTCCTCATCCATCCGGTCATAGAAACAGTCCTCCTGCAGCCGAAACTTCCGATGGATCCTGGAGAAGTGATAAGCCACAGCTACGCAGTCCTCCACGGTGTCGAAACGAAGGGCCTCTGTCGCTCCCCTGTAGTGGTCCTTAATGCAAAGCTCTGCCTCTTCATAGGACAGCTGCCTGTCCGAGCGGATCACAGAGATGGTGAAGACTCCCTTTAACATCTCACCAGTCTTCTTGTGTACGGTGACAAACAAGGAGATCACCCGACGATCTTTCTGTGGCAGAAGGCTGCAGACATCTTGGCTAATGTGGGGTGGGAACATGCACAGAGGCTCCTGGTTGGGAGCGTAGTAGGTGACACCCCGCTTCTTTGCTTCCAGGTCCAAGGCACTGCCTTTGGGAATGATGCCAGCCACATCTGCGATGTGGATCCCAATCTCATAGTGATGCCCAAGATCCCTAACGCTCACAGCGTCGTCCAAATCCCTGGCACCTTGGGGATCAACAGTGAAGGTCAGGTAACTCCGACAGTCCTTCAGATTTTCCTTGGTGAGATTTAGTTTGCTGCTGGAAGCGTATTTGGCTGATTCCTTGGTGACAGCAACTGGGTATTTCCTCTCCAAACCATACTCCAAGTCGAGAATCTTTAACCCTTCTTCCAAAGTCAATGCTGCATGCAGAATCTCCGTTATTATCCCCAAAGGGTAGTAAAACCCTTCCCGCCAGGAGATAACCTGGACGCAGAAGAACTGGCATCTTCTCGTCTCCTGGCTGATCTTCTCGCAGCTGACCACTCTGTACTTCCCATTGACAAGCCTGCGGATGGGAATGACGTTGGGTTTCTCTTTCAGCCCCGGGACGAATATTTTGGTGACAGTACGATCGATGGGTATCATGACCCGGGGATCAAATTCATCCATCATGCAGATGAAGGTCCGCTCTCTCTCCGCACGCTTTAAGATGCCCACCACCTTCCCCTGAGGGCGGTGGCTGCTGCTGTCAGCTGTACTGCTCTGCAGGATTTCCACGAGCACCTCATCCCCAGTGAAGGCCGTCCCACAGTGAACTCTTCCTTTGATCTGAATGGTCATCGCAGGAGAGTCATTGAGGGTGAAGGCAGAAGCTCTGTCGAACCCTTCTTTGATCAGCTCACATCTCTTATACATTTTGGGGTGCATGTGCAGATACTCCTGCATCATCTGAGAAGAGAAGCTGACGTATTCCTGCCTGTCTTCCCACAGGTTTGAAGCCTCAGTCTTCACATTCAGGAGCCCTTCTTCAGACACCGTCACCAGCACGTTCTTGCTCTCATCTAAGAGCTCCTGGAGGATGGGATCGTCAGGATTCATGCTCTCAGCTTCAGAGCTCCAGGAATCCGTGTCGCTGTCCTCCTCGTCCCCCTCTGGGCTCCTCCTGCTCCAGATCTCCTTGTCGCACGCAGCCTGTTTGATCTGGGCCATTGTAAGGTCCTCCGGGAAGATGCTCCCCTTCTCGATGCACTGCTGGATGAAGCGCTTCCATACCTTGCTGCACTGGCCATGGGAGCACAAGGCCACGGCATCCCCCACCGCAATAACCAGCGACTGAGCCCGGGTCATGATGGTGTTGAGCACTCTGGCTTCATTGAAGAACTCGAGGTGGTGGGAGGCTGAAACGCGCAGGCTCTCGCTGGTGTGGACTGTGCTGATGATGATGACCCGGAACTCCCGCCCTGCACCGGAGGGGACAAGGGAGAAGTCACTCACAGGAACCCAATGGGGAAGACCCTGTCTGGCTGCCACCCGGCGCTCTGCCCGTCTACACTGTGTTAACGTGGCCATGGGCTGATGAAACCTCGCTGGGCTGAGCCACGGGAGTCGCCTGATGTGAATAAAGCAGCTCGTGAGGGCCTCCAGGCATGAACCAGGATGGACAGACGCCATGAGGCCACCACCGCCCACGCACCAGGGAGTGAAGGGCAGCGTGGAGATGGGAGAAAGGCAGGGAACCGGACCAGTGCTGCCACGAGCACCCATGGAGCAGCCCTGCGTGCTCAGTGCCACCGGCAGCCCACACCAGCCACTCCTTGCAAACATGGATAATTTTCTGTGAATCCTAAATTCCTGGGGGAACCGAGGGTCTTGCAGGAACGAGAGCAGTGACCATTCGCAAGAATCCCTCTCCCTTCAAGGACAGCTCTGCTGATCGCACGACAAATAACAAACAGCAAGAGGCACCCTGGTGACTTCAGAGCTGGGAAGAGACTGCAAAGAAAGGGTGTGGAGATCAGAACAGACCCCAGGGGTCAGTTATTCTCACCGTGAGGAGTCCCAGCTGCACAACAAAAAAAAAAATAATAATAAAAACATGGATGAGTCATTAAACTAAGTCCTTGAGGATAAAACCAGCCCTATCCCTCTCTTGTCATCCAGAGCAGCAGACTCCTCCTTTAGGGAGCTGTTCTGTGATTTTTTGCTGCAACTGGTACCCACAGGCCATCCTGGTTTCCATTCCCTTCTATTACTAGCCTCCGCCGCTGGTATTTGGGGCTTTCACATGATTCACACATGCTCAAGTCCCTGGGATCGCACTTACAGGGTTTTCACCTTCCTACAAAGCAACATCCATAGATTTGAATTGAGTTGACAGTTGGGTGCAGATTTAATTCAGTGTGAGATCTTATTCACCAAGGAAAGGACAAAAATCAAAGAATTACCAACCAGAAGGGGATGGAAATCAGCCAAAGGATTTCCAGGCACTCCCTCCTAACCAGCGCTAGGTGGGCTGTGGCCGCTCGCTGCAGTGGTGGCAGAGCCATGGGGAAGGGCAGGGGAGCTCTGCCTAACAGATGCATCCTCCCAGAGAGGTATGTTGCCATGAGATCGGCCAGTATTTTGCATTTTAGCAAGGAGGAAAACGTTAAGATGCTGGAAAGACTTCTGCTAACGACCCAGTGTCTCTTCCCCCTGCCTACCGCACAGTGGCTGTAGCTGCTATAGACTCTCCTGTCCAGCAACATGGCTGCAAAAGCTCTCCATAGCACACAGAAGACCTCAAAACAAAGCCAGGAACGGCCAACTAGCACACAAAACACAAACCTGGCAAGTTTTCATAGTTTTCTACCACCACATCTTGTAGCTGCTTTTTCCTCAGCTCTTGTCTTGTTGCAGAAACCTGGTAAGAAAGAAAGAGGCACAACTGAGGAAGTGGTGGAGTCGCCATCCCTGGAGGTATTTAAAAGACACGTAGATGTAGTGATGAGGGACATGCTTTAGTGGTAACTTGGCAGCGCTGGGTTAATGGTTGGACTTGACGATCTTAAAGGTCTCTTCCAACCAAAATGATTCTGTGATTCAGTTCAGAAACGCCCCTCACCGAACACCAAGGCCCCTCAACTTTCTCAGCTGCAGGTTTCCCAAGAAAATTACTCAACAGCAGCCACACGTCCTGGGCTGACTTCAGCCAGTGCTCCCAGTCTGCCCTATAGTTTACCTGCCTAGAGGACGCTGAAAGAAATCTTCAACTAAACTATCCCACCATGAGGCATCTCCGCTCCGACCACCCACGACATACTACCCAAATGGAGAGCACCTCAAAAAAAAACACTGGTGGCATGCAAGGCCCCAGGTTCCCTATTTTTACTAGCACAAGAGACAGGTTTATCATAAATAGAGTCCAGCATTTATTAGGGAGTGTTTAGAGAGCAGTCAGCAATGCATGCACAGCCCCTTCAGGTGGGGAACACGTGGTTCTCCTACATACCTGCATCCCATGGGAGACCACGCAAATCCTCTTCAGATCTCGGACACCCCACTCATCCGGCCACCTCTGATACACCTCCTTCACTTTCTCAATCACTTGTATTATCTCGGAGGCGTTGTGCCAAGAAATCATGGACATATCCCGTTCAGCCACGCCAGACACGTGGCAGAACACGAGCGGGTAGATTTCGGGATGGGGTGGGATGTTCCCACTGGCTTGGATGGCATTGCCTTTGCCAACATAGAAGTGCTTGGACACAAACTCAATTATGCCTGTGGTGGAACGATAATTCTCATTGAAGATGATCCTGCTCTTTGTGGCCACTTCATGCCTCTCTCTCTGGTAAAACTGAAAGAGTCGGTTTAAGAGGGTGTGATCAGCAGATTGTCCATCCCCAACAGAGAACAACTTTGGGGTTATCTGCATGTGGTCCCCAGCGAGGACAATCCGTGTCTCAAAAGTGGCATAGGAGAGCGGAACCAAAGCTTCGCACTCCAGCATCTGAGCAGCCTCATCGATCATGATGTGGGTGAAGTAGCCTGGGGGAACCTTCAAGTTCTTGGATAACATGGAGGTGGTAATAATGATGCGGTGCCTGTCGATCTCCTCCTGCGTGGGGTGCCGGAAGGAGCGCTGGTCTGGCGAGAGGCAGCAGTACATCTGAGTGATGGGGTCCGTCAGGTTGACAGGACGGTCAGTGGATATAATCCTCAAGGGAACAGCCCGGGGATGCCCGCTGGTCACATAGTTATGGAAATACTCCCGGATGTAGATGTCAGCAGCACTGGAGAGGAACAAAAGGGGAAACCATCACGGAATTGTAAGTGCTGTTCCCAAATGCTGTGACCATTACCCCAATGCGCTATCTAATCATTTGCCAACAGGCACCCAAACTCTCCCCCAGCTTTGGCTGACAACACGCTCATCACAGGAGACATTCACATGTGCGCAAAGAAGCTGGTGTTTATGCAGCCACCAACTCCAAGCCTATTTTGAGTGTATGGTCTAAAATAAGAGTTGATACTTGAGACTACGGCATCTCTCAATGCTCGTACGGAAAAATGCAATGTGCCCAACCAGATCTGTGGGGCTGCTGCTCTCCAGGGCCAAGTCACACTGACCTCTCCTCTGACAGCTAACCATCCCCAGCCCGGGCAGGTGACACAAGATCTGCAGAAGAAGCTTCAGTGCAAGCAGAGAGCCTGAGACAGGCTAAGATTAGCAGTCACCCATCTATTATACATTAACAACCAAGGCAGTAACGGCCTGCAGGATCAGATGTGGACACTCTTTTCAGCGTAACCGCTCTAATTTTAACAGTCTTGGCCTGTTTTCTCTGAAGGCAGATTCAATGGCAGTCGGACCAGATCTGCATTTCCTCTTCCCCAAACTCTCCCTGGAAAAGTCACAAAATTGGCATGTGCACAGAGCGCAAGAGTTTTCAAGGGCCAGTAGAGCACAATATTATCCCAGCAAGGTCAGGCAATGGCTTGCTACTTCTTCCAGTACACAGTAAAGGCTAGAAAGAACTAACCGTCTCCCCAAACCCATCCCCATTTTACGAGGCAGGAATAAGCTGCCTTTTCCACAAGGACTTCCACCCATGCCAGGCTTCCTCCTAGCAGGAAGTGCTCGAGCAGTTTAAAACATGTTAAATAAAAATGAATTCATTTCAACAAGTAATTGAAATGCACACTAAGAAAAGGGCAGCTCAGCTCCGTCGCATCCACACTGGTTCCCTCTCACCGCACCAGGCAAGCAAAGAATGAGCTTGCTTAGACCCAGCCCACAACTCTGGTTCCCTCTTCCCTTCACACCCTGCTAACCTGTTAGTGTGAGTGCAGATCAGCACCCGCGTGTTGGGTTGCCTGAGGACCTCCATGGTGGCCATGGCCAAGGTGAATGTCTTCCCTGTGCCAAAAGGCCCGTAAATGAGAAGAGGTGGGACCTGCCGGCTGCTGGTTGCCTGTCCCGTGATGAAGGAGATGGCTAGTTTCTGCTTGCTATTCCCTCTCTGTGGTGACTGAAGAGAGTAGGGGACAGAGCAACTGGCGACATCTGGGAGGACCAGCTTCTCATCCAACAGGCGGTCCACAGCCTGGTGCCACTGCCGGAACAGCAGCTGGTCAATTTGGAACTGGATCTCCACCTTGTGGGAGGTGTTTGGCTCGAAGTTCAGCTCTGAGCAACATCTCTTTGGTATCTGTAGCCAGATGGTCTTCTCCGTGATGGCTTTATGCTCCACGCTAACCTCGTAAACCCGATTGTCTACAGGTGGGTCAAGTGCCAGGAAGGCAGTGGGCACAGACCTGCTCAGCAGATACCCCTCATCTGTGTCTGGCGAGAGGTTATAAGGGGTAGGCACTTCAGCAAACAGCTCACCGGAGTGGGCAAGCTTCATCCCCACGGAGAGGCTTTGCAGCATGGGGGTCAGCGAGATGAGGACCCGCAGGTTGAGTCTGGAAGGAGGAAACACCCGAGTGAACAGCAGAGAACCGGCCCATCAGTTCATCAGCAACCGCCCTCCCCGCCGCAGAGCGGCGATTGCCACCTACACCCAGAGAGGGTCTGCTGGCCCCCTGAGCACAGAGAGAGAAACTGCTTCTAGCTAATCCACAGCTGTGGGACAAGACCCAGCCCTTCCGCTCCTATCACTACCCAGCAAGCCATCTTTCTTGGCAGCTTTCCATTCTTCTGGGAAGGCGCCCCAGGACCCAACCCAGAAGGGACAGAGACATCAGTAGCAGCATGGCCCCAAGGGTAAGCAATGGGCCCACGGTCCACAGTGAGGAGGAACCCCTCTGGATCCACACCTGGCACTTACTTGGCAATCAGAGCCTGTTCGGCTTCTTCCTCGCGGAAGAGGAAGCTGTGCATCCTGTCACGATAGTTGAGACAGGTGATGGGAACGGTCACACCACCCTCACGGTGATAGTCCAGTGCAAGAGCAGGAGGTTTGTACTTGGCCAGCAGAACCACATCTTCACCAGTCCTTGGCACGCTGGGAACGATGATCCGGTTCCCTCTATCCCATCGCACGAAGTTGACGGGGCGACTGCTCTCCCTGCTGCCGGGGATGTGCTGGGGGGTGTCGCGTCGGCCCACCTTCACTTTGATCTTCTGCATGAGGACAGGGCGTCTGCCGAAGTCGAATACCACCCACTGCTCGAAGATGCCCAGTGCGCAGCACTCCATGCAGACCTCCACCAGCGCAGCGGGTGGGGAGGAAGGCAGGGTGGCCACGTGCTCTCCCCGAATGTAGTGGAGGCCCTGGGAAAGCCCATTCCCCGAGAGGTAGAAGTTGACTCCAGGTTCCCGCTTCAGTAGCGCCACGTGCTGCAGAGGCATCTGCCAGTTGAGAAGATGACAGGAACATGGTGAGGGCAGCCCACGGGAAGAGTCCAGTGGCTGGTGAGGTCCTCCCAGCAGCACTTCCTACCAAAAGCTGCTGCAGGAACCAAACGCTGCGCCAGACCTACAGTGCACTTGAAATTCTCCTTAAAGGAGCTTATTCCTCGTGCAATCCCACAGCAATTATTTTAAGGTCTTAAAGAACCTCAGGTTTTAGTTTTATAGCAATTGAGCCGGTCTGCTGTAAATGGGAAATCTCCTCTGTTGGAGAGGACAATGAGACCCAGCCTCTTGGCCCCCATGAAAATCCCAGGCAGGAAAGCAGCTGAATCTTGTTATTTGTGATGATACGTGGGAGGTGCTGAGGGCAGCCGGGTTTGCCCCAGCCCCACCGCACAAGACGAGACAGGAGACATGGTGGCTGCACCCCCCACACACAGCCCCAGCTCAGGCACCACTTGAGCCTGAGCTGCTCCCAAATACCCAACATGCGCCCTCATTCGGACATTGCAAAATCCCTATCCTTCTGCCCCTTCCAGAAATAATCAAAAAAAAAAAAAAAAACCAAAAAACAAAAACAAAGGACAAGGACTGTGCACAGCGGCAGGTGCTGCCCGCGGCTCACAGCCTCCCGCTGCGCAGAGCTGACCTTACCTGGGAGTAGACCTTGAACTTCCACCGGTATTTCATCCTCCTGTCCTCCGACTGCACGTGCAGGGGCTGCTCACACACAACTCTGACGCCCTCCACGTGCTCAGACATCTGTGAGGGAGACACGAGAGGAACGGGACTGAAGGCAACATCCCAGGGGCACACCGCAGAGCCATCTGCATCCTTTGCCTTTACACTACATCCTCCCGAGAGGGGACCGTCAGTAAATCCTCGTGCTCAGTCCTCACCCGCCGCTGCTCAGCGTCCCCACACAGCAGCCGTGGGAAATGAAAGGGCCCACGGCACAGCAGCGTGGTTGGGAACCCCGGGCAGGCTCTTGGGTTGCCGTTTCAAAAGGGGTGAAGGAAGGGGGATGCAACATCCCTTTCTGCATCACCATTAGAAAGGTGAGCGGTGGCCTCTGTTCCCAAACTCTTACACAAGAGGCTTCTCGTGACGTGCCAGGCTCCGGCAGACAAACACGCTCCCACCCTGCCGCCCGTGACTCACAATCAACACCTCGTTGGAGCACGTCCGATACTCAGCAATGAGCCGGTCCTGGTAGGACAAAAGCCCTTCCTTCAGCGCTTGCTTCTTTTTCTTCATGGCAACCTTCACCCTCTGGATCCACTCCTGCAGCTCCTCGGTGGAATGAGCCTTGGTGCAGCTGTTCCCCATTTCGCACACCTCCACTCTGTCGGGAGAGAGGTGTCCCATGGTGGCGTGGGGGTCGGCAGGGAGCTGGCGGCTGCCTGCTGCCCCTGCCCTCTTCCCGGCCGCACCGGGTGGATGCCTTACCTGCTACACAGCGAGAACTTGGTCAGCCCGAGTGGTGGCGCGCGGTGGACCCACTGGACAGAGGTGTCGGCCGAGAGCATCTGCACGTGCTCAACAGAGGAGCAGTGGCTCTCGAAACTCTCCTGCGAGCTGAAGGTCACCAGGCAGAGCCGGCAGTAGAAGTGTACCGGTGCAGGCGCCGTCGGCTCGCCGTTGGTCATGCAGGTCCTGGCGGCCGGCAGCAGGTCGGAGCGAACCAAGCTGCGCTCCCTTTCAGCCTCCCAGACGGCCATCTCCACGTCGCTGTGGGCATACTGGCAGCGCTGCGGGCTGTGCTTGCAGGGCTGACCCCTGGAGATGAACCTGCAGTAGCTGAGGGTCGGCATGAACTCAGGGCAGGGCCGGATGGCGGTGTACTGCTGCTTCCTCCGGCTGTCCGACACCACGTGCACCAGGAGGGGGTCCCAGGTCCGGTGGTACTCGCAGAGCCGCCCCTGCCCGCCCACCGAGATGCGCTGGGGGCAGCCGTAGAAGCAACGCTTGCAGATCTCCTGGAACTGCCCCCCGAATTCGCTGGCAATCTCGCTGGCAGCGCCGGCCGCGGGGGGGGAGGTGGCAGCAAGGCGACCCCCCAGCTGCGCCTGCAGCACCGCCGCCTTCAGCCGGCTCCGCTCCAGCTGCTGCTCCCTCTCGAAGTTCCAGACCATGGCCTCCTCCGGGCTCCAGGCGAAGGTGCACTGGCTCTTGTGCTTGCGGCAGCCCAGCCCCACCACGTAGTACCTGCAGACGGCGTAGCGCGCCGGGTTGGGGAAGCCCGGCCGCCTGGACACCTTCCTCCAGGCTGTGCTCCGGCGGCTGCGGCAGCGGGCCAGGAGGATCTCATACATGCATTTGTGCTCCACCTCTCGCAGCTGGTAGGTGATCTCGTTCTCCTTCACACTGCATTTGGAGCAGACCAGGCGCAGCTCCAGCTGCTGCTGGAGGCTGCCCAGCGGCACCGCCGGGCCGTTCGCCGTTGGCATCCTTGGCGATGGCTTGAGTGGAGCAAAATTAACGGTGGGAAGTTCCTACAAGGCGATGCCCGGGGGAGGAGGCGCCATGGAGCAGCTGTGTCCTAGCTCGCTACGTACCTGCCAGCCATTGGTGCAAGTTCACAAAGCCTGACAAAGAAACGAGGAACAAGCGACTTAGCAGGAAACATCAATCGGTCCCTGGCCAGGCGCGCGGAGGCACCGGCACAGCCCGACCCCACTCACCAGCAAGCAGCCAGGAACCTCCCCCAGCGCCCAAACCCACCGGACACCCTCGCCCTTCGGTGCCCAAGCACCCGCTCACCCAGCTCTGCTCACCCACCAGCCCGGGTCCCAGGGGACCGTGTCCAGCGGGGACGAGGCTGCCGAGCGGTGGGGGCTCCTGGCAGGGCTCAGCTCGGTCCCTGGTGTGCCACAGCCTGCAGACCATCATCATTTACCGCCCAAAGCGGGAGAGCCAGCGGCGGCAGAGGCTGCTCCGGAGGGCCCGGCACGGTCCCCACAGCGGCCACCGACCTCCTCCCGGACTGTGGCCGGACGATTCGACTTCCTCTTCCCGCTGCCGGCGCCTCCCCCACCTCGGTTCGCTCCTGCCAACTTTCTCTTTCTTTTTCCTGCTCTCTCCCCTGGGTCTGGCCGGGCAGCCCCACGGCCACCCCACGCCCAGCGGGAGGCATCCAGCTCCAACCCCCCAGCCCATCTAACCCCCCCATAGCACGAAAGATTAATTGGAATTAATTAACAAAGCGCTCGCCCTCTTTGCTCCTTGGATACAGCACCCGAGGACTGGGAGACGGGCATGCTGGAACAGGGACCTGCCGGCATCTCCTCCAGCCGACAGCTCGGTAAACATCTGGCTGGGAGAGCTCCGGTGGTGCGGAAGGTGATTCAGGAAGGTGATTCATGGTTCCCTGCCCTCCCCGGCCACCGGCTCCGGCATTTGCCAGCAGTTTCCTGGGTAACCAGGGGCCAGGAGCATCCCTGGGAATGATGCTGCAGGGTTTTGTGGCTGGGCCACGCGGCTCGGGGCGAAGGGAGCACGCCGGGCAGGGTGTGCTGCCAAGCAAAGCCACCAGCATCGTGCCGAGCATCCGCCTTGGGCTCCTGACCTGCCGCCACGAAGGACCGGCTCTCTGGCGATACAGGGGAAGAGCGGTGTTCACGGCTGCAATCCAGCAGACAACGGAGCAGGGGGGTGCAAACTTGGCGTTGCTTCTGCAGAAATACCTTTCACTTTTAATTTAAAGTTTTCCCTCTGGGATAAGCGGGGTGCTCGGTGCCAGGGGAGGTGGGCAGGGGGCGCTGAACCTGTTGCTCCAGCTGAAGCTCCAGGCAGCAAACGCCAAGCCAGAACTGCAGGGGTGAAGCAGCTGGAGCATCACCCACCCTCCCAGCTCACTGCTAGTAAGCTCCTTCCATCCCATCCCAGAGCCACAGCACCCACCCGCTGCCCAGATAGGAAGAAATCACCTAATCCTACTTCTCTATCGTGCATGAGGTTGGACACACGCTCGGTGGATAAACACCAGCCCTGTTTATCTCTCAAGGTCTGGCAGTGAGCCAGGCACTGGGCAGAAATGTTAGTTTCTGTTTCGGTAAGCCGTGATACTCGGTGGCGGAGTGTCACGGCAGCGGTGGCTCTTCCTCCACCACGATTTGGGTCACCGTGCCACACCATCGGCTCTCCACACTGACAGCTAAACCACCCCAACTCATCTCGGCGCCTTCGTTTCCAAGCTTTTACTTGCAGCACTCCCGTGCAGGCTGGCAGCCCTCGAAGCACGAGCTTAGAGTGGGATCGGCAGCGCGGTCCTGCCGCACCTCGGTCTGGCCTCTTACCCATAAATTGTCCAAACCTACCGGGTGGTCCTGCTGGGACCAGCCTAGTCCTGCTCAGGCAGCATCACCCGTCTGCTGCGTCCTGCGCGTACCCAGGCCCAGAGCCCCAGCAGAGCTGCTGGATGCAAACGCAGCGCAAGTGCTAAAGAAGAACATCCCCAACCCAGAGCGGGGCTGGGGCTGGCAGAGAGCCAGGGCATCCCCATCCTCCTCTGACTGTAACAAGGTCACTGTCATTGGAAGAAAACTATTTGTCCAGCCCAGACGCTGCACAGGGTTCAAGAACTCTTTCTTTGCTCTGGTTCTACCATAAAAAAAAAAACAAAAGTTGGGGCCACAGCAGAGGTTTTGGTGCTGCCCGATTGCTGACTGATGCAGAGAAAATGCTTTGCACTGAAACAGAATAACGTGGGAAACAATAAAAATATAGGAGAGCACCTACGAACACTAAAAAGGCAGGAGGGGGAGTGGGATGCTGCGTCTCCTGCCCAAGGGCACCAAGTGATGCTCCGCTGACCCCCAGTGAGACAACAAAGGCAACGCAGCGCTGGCATGGGGCTGCAGACCCCGCGCCCGGGGGCTGCTCCCACCAAACCCCCCCAGGGTCATTAACAAAACCCCTGGTAACTGGGAACCACCCGGCACACTCTCTGCCCCAAGCACGGGACCCTGTGCCAGGCTGCAGGAGGGGAAACCCCTGCACCTTTTGGGGGGCCAAACATCCCTCCTGCGCCAGCCTGGGAAGACTGTTTGTCCTTGTCCAAAGCATGATGCTAAGAGGGACCATTCTCCGCTCGGCTTTCCCCAGGAGGTCGGGAATCGGCTGGAGCTAAGCCAGACCCCAGGGCAGAGGGATGGATACCGCGTTGCCGCAGGCTGAGCTCGCTGCGGTAACTCCGCACAGGGTCCGGCGAGGCAGGGGGAGATGCGGCAGCGAGAGGCCGGTGGGGCCAGGCTGCTGCCGAACCACGGCCAGCAGGAACGCCTGGAGAGGGACCCGAGGTCACGCTCAGCCTCCAAAAGCCTTTCAGCTCCTTTGAAGCTGGTGGGGGCGAGCAGCACACTGCCGGCGGAACCAGGGCTTATTTCGGAGCTAACATCTGCAGCTTCGGGAACGCTTTGGTTTCCCTCCGATAGCGACTTCACTTTCCTTCCTCTGGAAGTCTCTTCCTTAGGATGAGTCCTCCTGGGAAAGGCATCACATTCAGGATTTGTGCAACATCTGTGCAACACTGTCACTGGTGAAAACTCCAAAATACCTCAGTAATACACACGAAAGAGGATGAAACCTGATCGCTGGAAGTCGGCTCCATGGAGAGGGAACCGAGCTCCCTGGTCCTGGCACGTCCACAGCCACAGAGCCCAGAGCAGACGTCCTGCAGCAGCAACGACACCGACCTGCTCGGTTAAATGCTTTAAGAACTACCTATAAAGACTGTACAGGACAGCCGAGCTGCTACTGGTATTCCTATCTAGGCAGGGCATCCCAGTCTGAAAAAGCTAAGAGGGAATATTCCACCTTTAAAGGGTCAATTCCCTTGCTGTTTATTTTTTTAAGAAAGCCTTTGATTTTGAGCAAGCTGCCAGAACATGCTCTGGGTCTGGAGGTGGGAGGGAAGAGGAAGGGGAAGTGCAAACCCCTCTTAAAGTCTCCGCGCAGCACCAGCGCTGAAACCAAATTAAAGCCTTTTTCTCTCTACAACCAACTTATACCAGAAAGGAAAAGGAAAACAAGGAAAAAGCTACGGGAGCTTTTGCAATCGGAGCTCGGGCAGAAGAAAGATGCAGGGCACAAGGAAGCTTGGGGAGGTGCACCATAAGATAGCCGTCTTAACGATCATAAAACTCCAGTGGCAATAGGGCAAAATCCAAGTGCCCCGAGGAAGGTGGGAGCTGATCGAGAACAATATTTACCAGCAAGCCACAGACCACGATTTGCACGTTGAATTTTGTACATTTTGAGTAAAACAACCTTCTTTACAGTGCTCCTGAAAAGCCCAGCCTGGCGTTTAAAGCCACTTGCATCCCGCTGACGGGTGAAACGAGTCACTCTGGCAGATGGAGAGGCTGTTTTATTGTATCCCCAGCTCCGCACCCGCTCACGGAGGCTCACAGCCCCATCGGGGCGAGTATCTGCCTCTCCCCCAACAGCACGTACCCTCACAAGGCACCGACATGGACCCACACACTCGCTGCCCAGCACTGCTCCAGCCTCGCTGCAAACCAAACCAAACCACACCACCGCCTCGCTAACGGCATTTCCTCTGCGCTCAGGAAGACGCTTTGGGTCAGGGCTGGGCCACGCTATGGCCGAGCATCGTCCCCCGGCAGGCGCCTTGCAGGGCTGCGCTGACGCCAGGGATAATCACATTTCCCTGGAAATGGTGCGTCGAAGCACAGCCACGGCAGAGAAACGCTCGTTGCGCCTCCGCGGCTGAGTCCTGCCGCTCCGCACCCCTCTGCCATCCCGACCCACTGAGAGGAAGGTGGCCTTTTTGTCAGGTCTTGCCTCGATTAATTATTGACAGGAGATTAGGCAAAACGCTACGCTGGAGTGAGCCAAGTGCCCCTCGATCAGAACAAGCGACGTGGGTCAGAGTGCCGGGACAGCTCTCTGCGGGGATGGGGACAGGCCAACAGCACACCCAGGGGACCGTGGTCCCACACCCCGGTTATCGGTCCCGGCCAAGCACCGGACCTGGGCACCCGGGGAGTTTTTCCCTCTTGGCTGTGAGTGCTCGGAGCAGCGGTGCAAGACCAGCACAGCATCATCCCCCAGCACCCTGCGAGCAAACGGTGCGGCTGGGCTGGACGGAAGGGTTTGGCACCAGTTGAAGAGGAGCTGCACCGCGGACGCTGCCCCGTGCCGCCCCATCGCCTGCAGTCACCCTCCTGGCTGCACCGAAACCACGGCCCCTCCGGCGTTTCCCTCCTGGGCAAAACCAACCTCAGAAGTTCCCGGGGACTCTCCTTTCCTCAACTTTTTTCAACAAGACAGTTCACTCCGCGTCCCGCCCGGAGACGCTGGCACAGTCCCGCCAGCCCGGCTGTTGCGAAGTGACAGCCACAACACCGCTGCCGGAGCGGGTGGGCAGGCATGGACCACCCCCCCCCAGCTTGTGCACAGCCCCCCAAGGCACCTGCACCCCCGAGGTATTGCATTTGCTTTATCCAACTATAAAAAGTTCCCTGGGAGCTCCCCCACCGCATCCCCCAAGTTCAGGAGCGGGGAAGGGAGAGCTGCTGGGAATTGCTCTCCGGAGGCGGCACCGCGCATCCCTGCCAGCCCGCCTGCTCCCTGCCCTCCAGCCGGGGGCTCCGCACCCCACAACTCTGCATCCTACCCCCAGCTCCCCCCTCCCTTCCCGAAGGGGCTCCAGCACGGGCAGGGATGCTGCGAGCCGGGGCGGAGCGGGATGCGCACCCCGCACCGCGCAGCACCCCAAAGCACGCTGCGGGGCCACCGGCAGCCCCCCGAGC
>VZSZ01001288.1:65189-79702 GCA_013398815.1 Ibidorhyncha struthersii
TGGACTGAAAACAAAACTCATTATACACAAAAATTCCCCCAACCCCCTGAAAATACCAAATTGCTGAAGCAACAGCACATTCCGCCGTCAAGAAAGGATGTGGGAACCTTCACCTAACCACGGAGGCATGGAGCCCCCTTGCAACCTCCTCCCCATCCTCCAGGAGCACCGCAGGGGCCGGGAGAAACCGGAGCACCCAGCACTGCTGAGCCATGTCCTCGCCCACCCCCCCCAGTGACCGTGGCTGGATCGGCTGCAGAGCAGACATCGTGCCAGAGTAAAATCCCCAGCCCCACACACCTCCCCACCTCCGTCCCCACGGAAGGGCCAGCCTGGCCATGCTGTCCCCTCCCCAGGGCGAGGAATGAGTTAGTATTGATTTTTACCAGGAGGAAGTACGTGATGGTCAAAGCCAGCCGGCCTGGCAGAAGAGGCAGAAATAGCCAATATGGGGTTGATTTAATGGCTGGGACACATGGAACTAGAGGTTTCCGAACAACGACCCTGCAGCTAACAAAGAGGAACTCTGAGAAATGGGCTCTGCCTCCACGCAGACACACGGCATCCATCCGTCTGCTGCCACGGGAAAGAACCAAGTGTTCACTTCAAGCAGAGCTGCAGCACTGCCACCCCTGAGCTTCATCTCTGGGCTCTTTCCCCAGAGCAGCACATGCACACGAGCTCTCTGCTCCATCCCCTGCTCCCAACGGTGCCTTCCCAGAGCACCAGGACACCCCGGCTCCTAACAGCCAGGGCAGCCTTGTCCCGCAGCCAGGATGGAAGATCTTCTGCGTGACTGCTGCTCTCATCCAGCCTGGTCTCGACCAGGCTTGCAGGGTGGTACCAACCTTTCCAGTTCCTGAAATTAAAAGCGTCATCTGCAAAGTAAAGAAATCCTTCTGTTGCATGAACACGTTTGGGATAAAGCCACTCCCACTCACAGAGGCAGCACTGAAATTGCTCAAACTCACATGTCTGGCAGGGTCCGCACCAGCGCCGGGAGGTTTCTCTTTCTCCCTCCAGCAGAAGAATCGCCCTCTCCCAATGTAAAACTCTGTTCTTGTCTGCCTTTAACAAACCCTCAGGGTTTTTCCTCAAGTTTCACTCTTCCCAGTGTTTTACCAGACCAGCACCCCCAAACACAGCAGATCCAGACAAACAAAACACCCCCTTATCTTCCCTGTGGTAAATAAATCCCCAAACACAGCGGTGCATCCCAACCCAGACACTCCCTTAAACACGCGGGATACAGTCAGAGAGCATCACAACGTGCCCACCATCCTCAAGGGTTTGGAGCATCTTTGCACGTGTGCAGACAGCAACACGCATACAGTACACATACATGTGCTTTTATACTTAAATTAAAGCGCAAAGTGTATTCCTGCGCCAACCTAGCCCCACTTTGCAACCCCGGCTGTTGCAACCAGACGCAGAAATACAATAAACCAGCAGAGCTCTTTCCAAAAAAAAAAAAAAAAAATAAAATTTTTATTAGCTCATTAAAGTGACCTGTCACCGCTGCTGCTGCCAGATCAAGTTTGTCGGAACCTCAACACTTCAAGCAGCTGACTCCTTCCAGCCGGAGACAGTGTGACCATCGCTGCAGCCACACGGCGCGTGCCTGCCCTGCAACGGGACCAGGGAGACTCGCAGCGAGTTGAATGGTTGAAGGAGTGCTGGGGGGGTCAACCACCCTGTTACAGAACGGCTGCTCGAATCCGGTGGGGAGGGAACGGCAGCACCCGGCTCCCGTGGGATGAGGCGCCCAGTGAGATGCTGGAGACCAGCCCGATCCTGCACCAGCGTCACACCTCGTTAATAACTGCAAGCTCCTGAGAGCGCTGCCGTTCAGCTCACCTCTCTGCACAGTCAACTGTACATCTCTGCCTTAGGGCATGATGTTCATGACCAAAGGGCTTTGCTTAAAAAAATCCAAAAGAATGGATTTTTTTTTTTTTTTTTTTTGAGAAAACTAGAAAGAGACCCTAAATCCTCAGAAGTTGCAGCTCTTCCCCGCCCCTCTGGGTTTTTCCCTCCCTGCTTCTTCCCTGAGCAGACCTGGGCAACCCACCTGCCACGAGAGCCCCAGCTTGTTTCCGCCACCCAAAGCCAGCATCACACCCAGAAGCCAACCTCCCGGCGCTTGCGCCCGCACCGCCATGCAGAGCCTCTCCCTGATTTCGATGACCACACGCATCCCATGGACAACCCGCTCTCAGCATCCCCGCTCCCTCCCCGGAGCCCCCCAGGGACGGAGAGCAGGCGGCTCCCTGACACCTCCCATCAGTTCATATCAGACCCCTCGGCAGCCAGATCGGTGCCTGTTCAGCGCTTCGCCTGCCTTTCCTTTCGCTACCACCTTATCCCTGCCCTGTGCCCTGCTCCTCTAATGGACGCTGCTCCAGCTATGCCTGTAGACGAGGCAGGGCTGATGACCTAAAACGGAATAACTATTCCAAGAGAACAGCGGAGGAAAGCTTTATAAAAAAAAAAAAAAAAAAAAAATCACAACTTTTTTTTTCCTCTCCTCCAAACAGGGCAGAGCATTTTTGCCTTTCTCTTCTCTGGGCATCTTTCCGCCCCCTCTTTCCCTCTGACCTGAACCTCCTCATTACCAAGGTGAGCTGCTCTGAGTCTCGTTAACCTGTGCCCCTCATTACACCGCTCCTTATCCCCCAGCACAGCTAGAGAAAAGGCAGTTCCACCCAGAGCGGCACGGCCAGCGTCCCTCCAGGCAAGTCCCCCTTTCACTTCTGCTCTGCCTCATCAGCCACTGCGGTCACCTCGATGGCAGCGGTGGCATGCTCATCCCCAGTGGCCTCGGTGGCACCAGAGGGGACAGTCACGACTGTGCTCCCACCGGGAGCCATTTGTGTCACATTCTGGATGGTCGTGCCGAGCCCCGGCAGCGTCAGCAGCTGGAAGGGGCTCACCACCTTCACAACCGTGCTGCCGTCCTGGACCGCGGCCGTGCTCAGCACCGTCAGGTTGGAAGCGTCCGGGTGGATCTCCACCGTACCGGGGAAGGTGGAGCCGGCGGAAGCCAGTACCGTGTACCCTCCCAGCAGTGGGGAGGCCGGGGAGCTGGCGGCGGGAGGCTGGGATGGGCTTTTTCCCAGCACCGAGGGTGGGAGAGCCGAGACTACTTTGCCGAGAGGGAGGCTGGCAAGCTGGGAGACGGGCACACCAGGGGTGACTGCAAGCTGCGCTGGCTGGGACAGGACTTGGGAGGTGATGGCAGCTGGTCCGGAGGTGGCCCTGGTCAGCCTGGGACGTTTTAAAGGTGTGGGGACGGAGACGGGCGTGAGGGTCATCAGGACGTTGTTGAGGTGCTGTGATTTGTGCTTCAGCTCCTTCGCTCGCTTGCGGTGTTCGTCACACTGCTGCTCCAGAGCTGGAGAGAGAAGAGGGTTGGCTCAGCCCAGACCCTGGACAAGCTTCCCGGGGACCACAGCAATGCCTGGAGCAGCAGCAGCCAGTCCCACCACGGCTGGTTTAGCATACACCAGCTTTCACCCAAACCCCACTTTCTTACACAGAAAGAAAACGCGCTGGCAGTGATGGGAAGTACCAGAGCACCGGCGTGTGCCGGGGACATACCAGCCAAATCCCGTGTGTACTGCTCCCTCGAGCGATCCATCTGACACTTGTGGCTGGCCAGGACCTTCTTGACCAGATCCAGCATACCAAAGTTCTGAACTACGTTGTTGAGTAAAACAGCATCTTAAAAAGAAGACACAGATCTTTGAGGAAGCAAAAATTCCCTACGCAAAGTATTTATAGCTTGCTAAAAAGCCACATGACAGCAAACACATTCAGCTGAGACAGCCAAAATTGGGGCGGGGGGGGGGGAATACAAGAGGCTGGGGAAGACGACAGAAGTCATGAGAAAGTGCAAGAGGTCACTAGCGTATAAACAGTCCTCTCCTGCTTAGCAGGGGTGATAAGAAATCTGCTGGCACAGTAGCTGGTTGCTGCATCGTTATTTGATGGCCTAAATTCCACCTCAGTTCCTGATCCAAGTGTTTGTCCAGACCCAGAGCCAGCAAATAGGAAGCTCCAGGAACAGTGAATTGGAGAATTGAGGCCACCTGATGCATCCCTGAGCACAACCCTAGAAGCAGCCAGAAATGAGATTTACTTATGAGGAACTATGTCCCTGTAGTGCCATCCAGATATCCCTAAGGAGAAAAAAAAAAAAAAAGTCCACAAGGGCCTCTTCTGAGCTGCCTCCGAGCACCCATGCCCAGGTCCTTACCACCGAGCTGCAGCGGGGGATCCTGCGCTCGCTGCTGCAAGCCCTTCATGGTCTCCACCAGCTCCTGGTGGAACTCATGGATTACTTCTTCCAGGAGACCCGTGTCCTTCAGGCCTCTCCAGAAAGCAAAGGTGTCATCTGGAGAAAGAGAAAGCAAGGGAGAACTTCAAAACCCTCAAAGGGGGTTTTAACAGTGATCTGCTCTGGGTTCCCCTTCTGGCCCCTACAAGGGCAAAGTCCTGTGAGGCTGCAGGTACAGCGTGCTGGGACAAAGCCCAGCCAGAGCGTGTACCCAAAGGAGGGGCAGCTGAAAAAGAACACGCTTCCCCATCCTCTGCCACACAGAAACAGGACACCAATGCTACAGAAAAGCCTGTTGCTCAGAGCAACCAGAGGAGCAAGAATGATTTTACAACCCCTCCGATTTATTTACATTTTTTTTCCCCCTAGAGCCACGCCAAGAATTTGCCTTACGCTCTGACACCTTAGTGCTTAGAAACAATTTCATCCCAAGATGATGCTGCAGTCAGGCCACCCACAGGCAGGATATACCACAGCGCTATGCGCCGGTAAGCAGTAAACAAATAATCCCAGTGGAGGCTCAAGCAGGGCTGCTCTGGCCAGAAGGGAGCTCCTCATCCCTGCTGTTTCCCTCTTTCCCTACATCTCCATCCTCTGCCCAGGATGCACCAAGCCCAGCGGGATCCAAAGCCATACCTCCGATGCTGGTGCTCCAATCGCTGGCATCATCGCATGTTTCTATGGTAATTGTAGCCGGGGATCCATTCACTGCAACCAATAGCAAAAAAGAAAAGAAAAAAAAACAAACCAAGTCCTGATTTTTCTCTGTATTTTTCACGGGCTGTTTCTGAGGGAAGGACTCCCTAGCTGCATTTCTGCAACTTCTCATTTTTATTGCATAGGACCACTTTTATTTGAATGTAGCTCTCGAAGCTGAACGGAGAGAGACGCCCAAGCGGGTGATGAAGCCGCACACGGTTGCTGTGTCAGCAGTGCTTATTTTTCTACATTGGAGTGCAATACCCCAGGGATGACTTCTGCAACCCTTGCACAAGAACACATGCCCAAGAGCAGCATTTCCCTCCTGTTCCCCGCCCTGCATACACACTAGTACTGCTTAGGGCAAAAGTCAAACAGATTTAGAGTCTGATTTTTTTGGCAATCCTTTTTTGCCCAGCTTACAGTTTGCAGGACTGGGATGTGCGGAGGGTTTCTAATGCCTTGAAGGGGAGAGCATCCCCCCTGCTGTGTGGGGATGAAGGGGGGCTCCCTCTTTCCAGCTCTGCTGAATCTCAGTGGTTTTGTTACCACAGAGCCACGGAACCGGCATCACTCGAGCCGTGCGCAGGAGCAGGATGAACGGGAATCTGGCCAGAGACCTGTGGTGCTGCGCAGAGCGTTCGTAATGTTCAGCCGCTGCCATTAAATCCAATTACTCTGCAGCCTTCAGGGCTCTGGTTATTCCAGCGCAGCCCAGCAGCATGGGAAGCATCCCCCGTTAGCGAGCTGATGCCCTTGTTGAACGGGAGGGCTCAGGACAGGCTGCACCATGCATCGGCATCCCCACCACAACACCGGGCTGTGGTGCCGAAGGTACCCTGCAGAGCCAGCCGAGGGGCTCGCCCTGGCCTTGCTCTGCTCCCACAGACAGCATCAGGAGCTCAGGGTGTAGGGGGCTGTTCCTAACTGTCAGAAGCAAAAGGAGTTAAAAAAAATATAGAAGTACTTACAAATTAGAAAGTTTTCCAATAAAACAGTTGCCTGTAATTATAGGTCAAATAAAGTTTAGCTACAGCTACATAGCCGCAACATCATTTAAATCCAGTTTTATGAACTACATACACAAGTGCAGATGAAAAAAAATAAAGTCGTTGTATCCCCTAGTTCTCTTTAATCTTTCATCAGACAAAGCCCATAATAATTCAGCCAGGGAGCCTTAAATGAAAACCCCTAAATTATTCTGGAAGAAGTCAGGTTAGAGGTGGGAGGAGGAGGGACTCCTACCCTGGCACCCTGCACAGCAGGAGAAGCTGGGCTGATCCCTTCCTCCTGGGACGAGCCCTGCGGACACAGCACCCGACTGGCAGCAAGGACAGACAGGGACTTCATCGAGCAATGACTACCGTTTTCTTACGGATTAATTGCAGTCTTCTGCTTCAGCTACACAGTTTGGGGTAAGTCAGGAAGCCAGAAGGGTGGCTCTTTGGGTCATGCATGTTACAGAGCAACTAGGTGAGTTATTGCATCTCTGCTGAGATGCTCTAACAACGACTCTGCCTAGCTCTGCTATGGGGCATCCTGCAACAGAGCAGGGAGAGAAAGCAGAGGATAAAACAACCTACAGAGCCAAAAAGAGGCAACCGTAAGGGGCGTTGGTTACGCAGCATTTGTTGTGCTTTAATGGTTCAAAGCCCCTGTGTCGAGTGTGAGGAACGGCTGGACGTACCATCCGCAGAAGCAGGAGTGAGAGGGATGTACTCCGTCGATGTCTGGCTGGTCAAGGACACCCTGGCTCCAGTCAGGTCGATTTTGGTGCTCCGGCAGGTATTGGAACAGACCTTTGTGTGTTGGTAGAAATCCAGCTCTCCTGAGTCCATGATCTTCCTGCAAGACAGAGAGCAAGCACAGGACAAGCACGTCAGTGAGAGCAGGGAGCTCCAAGACGCAGCTCCTGGCAGCCTTCAGCCCTGAACTTCTCAAAGTCCCAGATGAAAAGCAAAAGCCAGGAGAGCAGGCAGAGGCAACAGTCCGAGTTTCCCTTGACAAGTCGTCCTGTGTCCTGATCTTAGAGGCTGCATTAATTAAAGCAGCATCCATAGTCTGCTCTGTACTGGCCACGTGCAAATGTCTAACAACCACGCAATACTCCAGCAGTGGTAAAGCCTTTCAGGAGGCTGGGACAGGGAGGAAAAAGCCCATCGCGCTGTAGCTGCGGTAAAGGAGTGGAGCAGATTCAGTTTGTGACCACTTCCCTGCCACATCCTGCTTCCTCCTGCGGGATGGGGGAGATGAAGCAGGACTTCAGCCCTCTGTAAAGGTTCCTCCCCAAAACGACCCAGAGAGGATAAATTTCCTTAGTCCAAGAAAGTAAGTCCTTTTCTTCACCACTGGAGCACTCAACTTGAGCTGAGAGGCTCAAGAGACACATGAGCTTTTCCTAAGGATATATCCCTGTAAAACTAAACATACCTTGAGAAGCACTGGGTCAAACCACAATGCTCTCAGCACATCTTCTGCTGGCTAGAAACCTTCAGGGAAAACGTACTGTTTAGAGCCCAAACACTGCTGTTCCCATAACAGTGGTGAAGTGGAGAACACTCTTCCCTGTCACCCCAGGCCACACTCCCATGCAGCAGTTTTATCCCTGCCCTCTGATGCTGAAGAGGGTCCTCCTCCCTAGGGTCTCCTGACCTGCTCTGAGGACATCCCCCGTCACACCTACCCTGACCGTGCCCACGCGTCCATGGGGCTACCCACGGCAGAGGCAGAGCCATCCCATCCTGCTGATCTCCCACCTCCTAACAGCAGAGCAACGTTTGGCCTCCAGACAAACTGGTTTTGCAGCTGGTCCCACTTCTCTGAGCAGCTTCTTCTGCACGGGGGTCTGCAATTTTAACTAGGAACCCTTGCTGGGACTGATGAACTCCTGGTTCATTGAGGAGGAATGAGAAAGTCCCAGTCTGGTCCCACCAGCACCTTCCCCCTACGCACCCCTGCAGCTTTCAGCAAAAGGGTCAGATGAAGTCTCAGCTCAGGGTGAGATAGCAGAAACCCTCTTCCATCCCTTTTTGACTCTACTACACCTCAAACAGAGATGGGAATAACCCTATTTATAAACTAAAACGAGGCCTCTCAGCTTGAGCAAAGCGGGTTGCAACAGTGGCGTATGTGGTCTTCCCAGTCTAAGCATGTTGTCTCCAAAACATCCCCAGGCTTTGCTGACCAACAACTGAGCTCCCATGGGCTGCCGGGCTTGCCTTCACACATTGCTCGTGAGGTTGGTTTTTTTTCCTTGAAAGACCTGCCTTGCCAAAGCATAAGCCTATTATGCAAAAATCTACGAGGAGCAAAAGCTGCTTAGAAGGAATATGGGAGATGCCTGCATTGAAGCAGAAGAATACAGGCAAAGGCAATGTCACCCTGTGAAAAGAGTACAAAACCACTGACAATTCCTGGGGAAAGAGGTGATGCTTTTTTATCCTGCCTACAGGCAGAGACAGATTTTAATTAAATCACAGTCTCAGGCTGGCATTCAAGAAGACCATAGAAGAATTAAATTGCTGTAGTTAAGGCTAGAGAAGAGAAATGCTTGCATAAATAAGCTTTAAATAAGTCCTTGGGAAAAAAAAAAGTGATGCAAAGCAGACGTGCTGCAATGGGAGCGTTAGTTGATGACCAGACTGACTTCCATTTGGTAGGTGACACCGAGAACCCAGCATGGCCTGACCACCAGCAGCCATTAAAATTTTCAATGACCTTATGCCAGCTGGGAACTCAGTGTGGTTCAAGTCCTAAAAAGACTGGGGAAGCATTTCTTGCTTCAAATTATTCCCTAGGCACAAGGATAAAGCCATTGGACAGACCACATTTGGGGCCAGGCTGTTAAGACAAATGTTCAGTGGTGCATTCGCTCTCTCAGCAGCAGAACAACCATGCCGAACTCTGTTCCACCCCACCGTTATCTCCCAGAAAGAAGTCTCCACTGTTACTCTGCAGATACAAACGATGAGACTAACCGGAGCATGATCCCGTTCATCCGGATCGCCCGCTTCCAATCCTTCAGGGTCGACTTGCCCGCCAAGTGGACAAACTCCTTGGGACTGATTAGGTGATCGTCAAACTGCAAGAGGCAGAAGTGCAACATCGGTGTGACAAGCCATAAAATAACAAACGCGTGCCCCGCGAGCATGATTCAGCAGCGGAGCCAGCCTGCCTGGACAGCATTTCCCAGTGCCCAGCAGTGGAGCTGCATCACAGCCTCGACGTGCTGTTTCAATAGCAGCACCAAGACAGATGGCTGACACACACTTCTCCACCTTAGAGAACACTGACCAGGTTAAAACACTTTAAAGCCAAACATTGCTTTCGCAGTTGGTTAACAGCTGCTCAAAGCCAAGGGTTTGGGGTGTGTACAGCACAGAGGAGTTTGCTGAATGCCCAGCCCAGGCAGGGCGGCCAGAAACAACACCTGTAGCTTGTGCAAAGCACCATTAGCAGCAGCAAGCTGCGGGCGCTCCCACTAATGAGCAGACTAATGACAGCCGGGCTGCCCACGGTCACATTTGGGTCCAGGGGCACACTATGAACTGCGTGAGCGAGGGAAGGAGAAGCCCATTCGATCTTTGACCTCCTGCTACTGAGCCCAGCCGTCGATATCAGTGAAACCTCTGGCATCTTTCACAGCACACACCCATTTTTACCGAAAACCAGCTTTAGAAAGTTGGCATACGCTATCAGCGGCCAGCTCTTCCCCTTTCTTTTATTGCCGTACACACCCAGCTGTGCCTGAACCCACGTGCTGAGTTAAAAGCAACCTGCAGAATCAGGCAGCCCTCTAAAAAGCTGCTTTACAGCCCATCTCACAAAGGATTTCCCAAGTCCAGGCCACCTCTTTTTGATGCTCATGTTGACGAACATGGAGCTCACTCACCATTAGTGCATGAGAAACTGCTTCTCTGAACAAGTACATGGGCTTCAGTGCAAATAAATTACTGATTTTAGGCAGCAGCAGCAGCATTATCTGCTGCAGTACCTGTCCTCTGCCTCGTGGATGGAAAAGACCATCTCTCCTACAAAGCACAAGGACCATCCTTTGGAAATCCCTCTTGCAACAGAGCCCAGAGGAGACGCTCCCTCAGTGGGGTATTGTTTGCATACAAATGCCAGTGACGGCTTATGATAACGTCACTCACAGTATTTTCCTGAATTCATGCAAATTTTAACCATGAGTTATTCAGGACACAGTAGAAGCTTCTCAGTAGGTCCCCTACCAGTAAACTTCTCAATAAATTCTCAGCTTTCAAACCAAGCAGACACTGGAAGCGCCCAAATTTCTCAAACTCTCCAATAATGCAATTAAATTGAAGCAGCACCTCTCCAGCCAGGACTGCTCAACTTGGCCGAGAAGACAAATACCAGGTACCACAGTACCCAGAAATTTCCCCCCTTCCCACCATGATGTGGTTTCGATGCAAAGCAGTGTATCAAAGCTTATCAAAACCAGGACAAGCCAGGTGAGCCTGAATGTGGGCATGGGAAGGCACGAGTCCAGCGTTGGGGCCTTTTATTCTCACCTGCACGCACTTCACGTTGATCCCAGGGCACACAAACTTTCTCCAGATGAGGTTGGCTTTGCTGTCCCCGCAGGTGATGGGGTAGACAATCTCTGCCTCCAAATTGTCCTCATCTTCAGCCATCTTCACTTCTCACAGGGAACAGAGGAAGGGACAGATCAAAAAGAAACGTGAGTCACAGCCCCCGATTCACCACCCTGAGGCACACATAGTGATAAAGAATTTCTGCTTTATTTCTTCATAAAGCTCAGGAGTAAAAATACCCCCCCAAAAAGCCACAGATGATGCACAGTGAGGCGTGTTGGGGTTTGTGGCCACCACTGGCTTGACTTTGCTTCCAAAGCATCCAACCACCCAAATTTCTCAGGCAAAACAGTGCAGGCAGATTTACACAGATCTGGCTGCAGCTGAGTGCGTGAAATCTGAGAAGTCAGTGGCCACAGCTGAAAAAATTCAATTCTCGATAAAAACGAAAGGAATGATGTTGTTCAGGTAATTATACATTCACCTTTGGGTTTAGAGCAGAACTCTTATTAAGGCAACTCCAGACCAGCTTGTTACAGTCTTTGCTCACTAAATTCATTTTCTCTTGTAACCAAAGCCTGTGAGTTTGCTGCAAAACTGACGTCCCCAACCCAAGCTGCAAGGGCAGGAGCCAGCGATGGCCAGACGCAGGGTCTCATCCTGCACCAGGAGAGGGCAGCAGCAGCCCAGCCAGCAGCCACCAGCTCCCTTCCAGTCACCCAGCCCCGGCAGCTCGTCGGGCTCCCCTGGATACTGAGGAAGAGCTTCCCCGGGACTCCCAGAATAGCATCCCTGGATGCTGGGGACAGCATCCCCGGGGCCAGCCAGCAGCTCCGCACAGCAGTGTCTGGACCTTCTCGGCCAGCACCAGCACAGGTTTGCGCTACGGTGGGGTGGTGGAGCTGGCACAGCTCAACCGAAGAGCTACGGCACAGGCTGTACCTACCTAGAACTGCTTCTTTCAGATGCGTGGAGGCTGTAAAGGCAGCAGCAGCCGCAGCAGCTGCATTTTCGGTCTCCAGCGTGTCTTCGTTTATGTCACCGCTGGTAAAAGAGGCAGAGAGGCAGACTTAAGCCACATGGATGTGCCACCCCCACACCCCGTGGAGATACTGCTTCAAAACTCACTCGGACTATGTTTTCCCACAAGAGCTAAGAGTCGGCACTGGTTTTGAGAGGCTCAGCTCCATTTTTCCGGACAGGAGATGAAGAGCCCCCCAGCAGGCAGGCCAGCCCACTGCCAGCAGCCCAGCCAGCTCTGCTTCGCCTCCCGTTTAATCCCATCCCCAGGGAGCTGCCTCCAGCACAGCCCGTGCTGGGGAGTTGGCGTGGAGGGATGCTGTCAGCACAGCCCTTCGCTCAGAAGTCGCTGCCAGCCTCTGGCAGCTTTGCCTGAGAAGATTTCCCCAGGAAAAAACATGTGTGAAACATGCTGCCACTGCCTGGGCGATGGACTGGCTGAATCCCCTGGTACGCGGGATGCCCCCAGGAGCAGGACCTCAAGGAGCCGCAAACATGCTATAAAGGAGTTCGACAAACCCTAACAGCAGATCCATATGCAGAGATAAAATAATGTGAGCTATAGACCCTCACAATCCAATCTCTGAGCCTCTTACAACTCAGTATACCCATAATATTAACTAATAGCTGGCTATCTGACTGCTTTCATCCTCCCCCACCCCAGAGATCTCTGGTTTCTCTTGGTGCTTTGCCGATGGAGACACACAGCTGGTCCTGCACAGCATCCGCACCCTCACTGTTTGCCCCTTCCAGCTCTCACTGCAGCATTCAGAGTCCCAAGCCCCCCTAATGAGCTTTGGTGCATGCTTAGGCGGGAAAGGCATTTAGGGTTGTGATCCGGGACATGCTCCTCACCTGGGAGGGTCCCATGTGAGGGAGGAAGCCCGCTCTGGTACCCTTACGGATCCAACCTGTGCATCATGGCCAGTTCTCGACATGGACCATTTCTAATGGTCCATGCCTTAAGATGTGCATTTGGTTTTGATATGAATGATCATAGAATGGTTCGGGTTGGAAGGGACCTTGAAGATCATCATGTTCCAACCCCCCTGCCCTGGGCAGGGACACCTCCCACCAGCCCAGGTTGCTCCAAGCCCCGTCCAACCTGGCCTTGAACACCTCCAGGGATGGGGCAGCCACAGTTGCTCTGGGCAACCCGCGCCAGGGGCTCACCACCCTTACAGTGACAAATTTCTTCCTAATATCTAATCTAAATCTCCCCTCTTCCAGTTTGAAGCCATTCCCCCTCGTCCTATCACTCCATGCCCTTGTAAAACGTCCCTCCCCAGCTCTCCTGTAGCCCCTTTAGGGACTGGAAGGCCACAATAAGGTCTCCCCAGAGCCTTCTCTTCTCCAGGCTGAACCCCAACTCTCTCAGCCTCCTTCACAGGAGTTGTGCTCCAGCCCTCTGATCATCTTTGTGGCCCTTCTCTGGACCTGCTCCAACAGGTCCATGTCTTTCCTATGTTAGGAGCTCCAGAGCTGGACACAGTACTACAGATGGGGTCTCACCAGAGCAGAGTAGAGGGGCAGCAGGGTTGGAAAAACAGTTAACTTTTCACATACTTCAGCATATAAACTTCCTAAGGAAGACTGTAAGGAGAAAAACTTGAATTCTACCCCGGTTTGGTACCAGGGGTGAATTAAAAGAATGGTTCTAGTGACTCACTGTCAGCCACATTTCCCACCCGAGGTGCCACGGGGACAAGCAAATTCAAGAGCAACTGGTTTTTCGGTCCTGGCCTCGTAACACACAGCTCCGGGGTGGAACTGCAGCTTCAAAGCATCCCTCCCCTTGCCAGCCCCAGGGCAAGTACCTGCTGGGGAGCAGCACCGAGATAAGGGAACAGGCATGGGCGGCAGCTCAGCCTCACTGGGTGAGTAACTCGGGAGATGCGGCTTCAGAGAAGCGAGAGCTGAAGGCAGCCCCAGTTGTGGAAGAAAGGCACGACGATATGTTACACTGCCTCCGCAGCTCGCAGTGACCAACAACCCAGACCCTGGGAAGGAAAGACGATGGACAACGCAAAAGGACTCGAAAAGATAAACTCAGAGCTAACGCATTTGCACACAGGTATTACAGAAGTGGCAGTTCAATGAGAGAAAAATGGAAGAATCGTAACCTGGTTTTTCTTCATCAGTCTGCTGCTTGGTTCTCACATTTCTCCAGATGCATTTGGAGAAAAGCCAGCAACACCACTTCAGTAGGGTGCCAGGGCAGCAAGAGGCAGCAGCCACGTCCCGACACGCAAAGCCCAGCACTCCACAGCCCTGACTCTGATCTGCCTCTGCCTGCCACCAGACCAAAACCTCCACTGACTTGTCAAAAAGAAACACCCCAGCAGAAAGCCAGCACCTGAAACACAGCTTCCTCCAGGACTCCATCACATTCGCACTGCTAAAAAAAATGGCTGAAAGGCATTACTGGATTGGGAGAAATAACCCAGCCCACACCTTAAAGCCCATCTTCCCTAGAAAAAACAAACAAACCCACTTCAACAGCTTGTATGAAAAATTCAAGCAACAAGTCCATGTCTGCCACAGAGATGNAAACCACAAGAAAAGGTTGAGTTTCTCCACACTGCTCCCCTCATCCCATTCCAGAGGATCAGAGCGAGGCAGATACAGGAGAAAACTCAAACACCTTCCAAGCCCCAGCGGTGCATCCCACCACACCGGTCCTGCCTTCACCGGTTGCCATGACGAAGCCGGGGGAGGATGGCTCTCATCTTCCTCCCTGGGAGGATCCATAAACCAGATGGGAGGAAGAGAAGAAAGTGCATGCTGATAAAGCAGCGGGCTTGCGTCTCCTTTCTCCTCCACTCCTGCCTTGCCTGGAAACTTCAGGCAAAAAAAAAAAGTCTCCACCAGAAACCTGCACTGGGGATGCTGATCAG
>VZSZ01001291.1:1161-39733 GCA_013398815.1 Ibidorhyncha struthersii
CTAATTTTGTGCAAAGGCGTTTCAGGTTTTTTTTTTTTTTTTTTTTCTTTTTCTTTTTATTTTTATTATTTTTTTTTCCTTTTTTTTTGTTAAAAAAAATAAGCCGTCCTTTCTCTTTTCCCCAAAAGGAGGCACAGAAACCCCACACCAGTCCGCCTGCTGAGTGCATCAGTTGTCCGTAAGCTAAAGCAATATGTAAACATACAAGGGAGCGGAACCGCTGCCCTGCAACAGTTTGATCGAGGCCGGTTAGGGCAGGAGGCTGGTAGTCTGGCAGCATTTTCTTGTTTCATTCCTTTCTCTCTCTCTTTTTATTTATTTTTATTTTAAAATTAATTTTTTTTTGTGTGGTTTTTGTGGGCTTTTTTTTTTTTTTTTTGCTGCAGGGCCTTGGAAAAAAAAAATCATAAAAAAATAAAAATTAAAATTAAAAAAGAAAAGTCAGGAAGCGGTAAAACAGCTCATACCGACGCGATGACAATCATCAGGTGAGGAGAGATGTTGGAGATGCTGGCGAGGAGGTCCGGGGCTAAGCGGGATAGGTGGCTTTCCGAAAATTCGCAGGGTGGGAAGATCTGCAGAACGTAGGCAGGCTGCGAGGGAGGAAAAAAAACACGGATGAGCGAGAAAGCGGGGCGAGAGCCGGCCTAAAATGTTTAAAAATGGGATATTCGGATCATTTTTTGGCTGTTTAAAGGCTCACAAACCAGCACACTTGTATAAGAACGGAGATGGTGTCCCACAGCCGCAGGTGCGGTTCCCAAGGAGGGGAGTCTTCTCGCAGCGGGGATGTGAGAGCTGGCTGGTTCGACCAGGAAAGGCGGAAAAGTTCCCGTTAATTATCGTTTCAGCCATCACTCCCAGCGCTGAGCTGTTTACACCCACGGAACGGATGCAGCAACGCAGCTGGAATAAACGCTCCCCATCACCAAACCCAAACCCAAATGGATTTTGTCTTTACGCAGCCAAGAGCAGGAAAACGTCCCGGAAAAATCAGGGTATGATTATGATATGAGGATATGATACAAAGAAGGAACGAGGACTCTACTTCCAATGCAGAAAAAGAGCTGGAAAACGGGTTTGGTTTGTTTTCAGCCGAAGACGGAGGGTTGTGAGCAAACTGAACATACTTTTGGGCTGGGTTTTTTTTTGGCCTTGCAGTTCATCTGCAGGAATTCTATCAATTACATCGGCGCGTTTCGACAGGTGATGTTAAGAAGGCAGCACGGTACACGCGGGGGTTCTGTTTGACTAACAAAACCAGGCAGCTCAACTAGAATGTTGAGCCAAGGAGGAAGGCTTGAAGGGCCCGTTTCTCCATGGATTTAGTTTTATCTACGGCGTTTTTCAGGGCTTTCCCTGCCCGTACCTGATTAGAGCCGGGGTTGGGAACGTTGATGATTCCTGCAGCTTGCTTAGCCTGCAGGTAGCTGATGAACGCGGCCTTGAGGGACTCCGTCTGGTTCACTACGTCCTCCTGGTCTCGGCCGCACGGCAAAGCCAGTAACAGGCAGTAATCGCTCTCCACCTGGCAAGAAAATACAGGAATTAAAGTCAAACATTTGCTCGGAACGGGCTCGTTCCTGACACACATTCGTTATCTGCAGCGGAAAATCCTCTCTTTGAACTTCTTCGAAGTTCCAAGAGATGTGCTGAAAGCTCGGCTGGCCCAGACGGTGCAAAGGATCGAAAACTACTGAATTCTGCTTTCCACCTCATGCAGACGCGTCAGAGCCAGCAGGAGTTGGTTCCAGGGCTGAGGGACGGGTGACTTCAAAGGTTTCTCAACTCCGCCGTGCCCTTTTTCTACGAATGCAGAGCAATGCCTGTTCCTTGCCACCTGCAATCTGTATTTCACACTCTTTGGGATGAAGGAATCGCACAGCTGTTACCAGAATCCCAAAATAACGCGGCACAAGCAATGAGAGCGGAAGTTTCCGCGAGAATCGGGGTTTTGTTTTCGTTACGCGGCTAGTAAGGACAAGCCCAGCTTTCAGCACACATCTTCCCAAACACGCATTCTCGCCCCGTCCCGACCCCCTCACCATCATTCTGCGCGCGACGCCCTCCAGCTGCGATGCCTCCAGTCGCATGCGCTGAGCGATTCGCAGCGGCGGTCCTCCCTCCGGCGCCGGCAGGGATCGGTGAGCCAAGACGTTATTACCAGAGACGAAATGGAGCTGAACAGCGGCCGTGTCGTTTTTTAGAGCCAAAAGGCCCTGCCAGACAATCGGGTATTTCTGGAAAGAGAGGGAGAAGAAATATTAAACACAAAGGAAGGAGACTGGGATCTTAAATGCCATCTGAGCTGCTCGTTTGCCTCTGATACTTTCACAGGCAATTAAGACACCACCGCTTTGCTTTAAGGACTCGGGACAGATGTAACATCTTATCGTCCCTCATACGTGCCGGTCCGGGCTCGGGTTAGGTTGTGCTAAATCAGTAATTGAGTCCTTTTTCTTCTTCCAGCTGGCTGAGACGCCTGCGTGGCTCCCTTCATCCTAACATCAGAGCACTTCCCGAGCCCTCAGCACAGCGCGAGGCAGAGCGGGGGCTCTTACCAAACGCCGTTTTCTCTTTTACAAAGGAGAGAATTGAGAAACCGCAGCAGAGTCACTCAAGGTTACATGGGAAATACTCGGCGCTGAACGCAACCCTCGCTTCCACGTCAGTGCCTGTTCCTCACCACCTCCCTCCTCTTCCTCTGGAGAGGGTTTTTTTTTCCCCCCTTTTGCTTTCAATTAAATACACCGTCGCTCTTTCCTGCCTGCGAAGAGGATTTTACAGTCCTGCCGACTGTAAAAATGATGCAGCACTGCCTGCCCAAGCCTGCAGGCTGTTTGAAACAATGAGAGAAACACGGGCTGCTCTGCATTAACAGCGCCTTTTCTTGAGCTTCTAGTTTCACGCCATGTAAACGTGAACACGGCTAAAATTCACCAGGGACAGACAATCCATCGCCTTCTCCGCATCTGAAGCTGTTGATGCAAGAGAGGTCAGATTTTGGTGCCACGGGTGAGACAAGCTATGCAGAACACGATTATTTCTCCCCGGACAAGGAGCACGAGGCTACTCGGCCAGGAGAAGACGCCAGAGCGATACTTACTGTCAGAAGCTGAACCATATCCACAGGTCTCTGCGAAACGGGGTGAGGAGACGGCTCCTGTTTGAGAGCGGACTGGGGCTCGGGGCGATTGAGGGGCAGCCCCGGCGGGGCCCCGGGACCCGACGTCGTGGGGATAAACATGGATTGCTTGGGAACCGCCTGAGGTTGGTGCGGTGATGGAAGCTCCTGTTTCATCGAAATGGCAACGGGCGAAGGGTAGGAGGTCTGGCCCGTGTCCGCTTGTGCCCTCTGAAGGTGGACGTGAGGGTCTATCGATGCCGCATGCCTATTTACAGTGGGGTGGTGACTCTGTTCAGGTCCTGCTGCCGGCGGGCCCTTGGGATCCTGCGGGATCTGAGGAGTCTTGCTGCGTACTGGCTGGTTGGGGTGCGAGTGTTCGCCCTCCGGGAGACCCTGGGAAGCAGGCGGCGGAGGAAAAAGGAAAGATTTTAGGCCATGGGCATATCAGAACTCATTCATTCAATGGTAAAGACTGCCATGACACCATGGGATTGCTGGTGGAGAAATCTGTCTCCACGCCACAGCGCCGGCCCTGCTGCGGTGGTGCCTGGACCAGCCTCCCTGTCCAAAGCCACCCCAGCAGCCTCTCACACCCGAGAGCCAAAACCGCATCCCCTGAATCCTGTCCCAAGCCCGTCCTTAGCCACGCCATCCGTCCGAGGACCCGCATGCCACCTCGATGCTGACAATTCTCCCCGACACCTCTACATCTACAAACCTGTAGGTAGGCTTGAGTCCCAGAGTAGTTAAGCAAACGGGGTTTTTTTTAGCTTCCTCTAATGCTAAGCGGCATTCAAACTCCATTTCCCAAACAAAAAAAAAGCTCCTCTTGTGCTATGAACTGCAGTTGGCTTTGAGACTAATCACAGAGAGCTGAACTCAGCTCCTGTGGCCACACAAAGCCACGCCAGGGCTGTAATTAGCTCACAGCGCTCCAGATTTCAAAGCAGAAGGAGAAGAAAGGGTTTTATTTCTCACCTGAGATGGGGTCATGCTCCGGGAAGGCAACCCAATCGGCGAGGCACCCGGGAACTGAGGATGCCCGAGCTGTGCCGCCGTATGGTAATTCCTCATGTCGCCATACACAGACCGATAATCGTGAAAGGAGCTCCCCGCGGGGTGCATGATCTGCACCCCGTGCGGTACCACCACCGGCTGCGTCAAAGGCAGTCCAGGCAGCTGGCTGCTGGAGGGGACACTGAGGAGCCGGGGCTCGCTATGAGGAGAGTGTGCCATCTTGCCTTCGGAGGATTTTGGCGTCTCTTTTCCAGGTTGCGGGGTCTTACTGACGGGGGGAGTTTTCACAGCCCCTTCAGGGGTCCGGGATTGTCTCGTTTCCGAGTGGTGCTCGCCCACAGCAGCCATGTGAGGGTGCATGATCATCCTCACGTCCCGGGGGACGTTGTACTGGTCGAGCCGGATGCTCGTGGGGTGCATGCGGTAATCCGGCTGCATCACCAGCACGTCGGACTGAACGGGGGCTGGCCCCCTGCACACCGTGGTGTGGTGGTAATGCATCTCCTCCTCGGGGGCATGCTGAGAAGAGAGAGGAGGCATGACTATGTCTCGTATCGGAGCTGGCTGAGGCGTGCTGGATCGCTGAGTTTTGATCTCTATCTGGGGCTGCAGAGCAGCTCTGGGGGAATGGAGCGCTTCTGGGCGGATGCTGTAAGGGATGCCGGAGAGAGGAGGGGTGTTCATCCTCACCTCACCTTGGGACAGATGGCCAAGGGACACAGTCTGCGTTACGCTGTGAGGGGGCATGATAACAGATTGCTCGGGATGCATGCTGGATATGTACTGAGGAACGGGAATTCCTGGCGCCAGCATGACCGGGGTACTGCTGGATAAAGCCGGAGATGAGGTACTGCCAGGATGACAAGCCCGGGGGAATGGCGATGGCGAGTGCCCGCTAGTACGCGGCGAGTGCGGCTCCTGTTTGGTGACACCCAAGTGGGAAATAGCCCGGTCAGTGGGGGTGCTGGGTCCCGAGCTGACATGGTTTGCTTCCGAATGCATTTTCCCAGAGAGGGAAGTGTGGTGAGGACTGACTCCAGGACTCAAGTTGGAAGGTTGCAGAGTCTTGGTCTCCACTTTCAGAGCAGCCGGATCGGACAGTTTTTTGTTCACAACCATCTGGTTGTGGACGAGTACGGGTGGAGTGTTTACAGTCTGAGTGAGGACTTTACCGGGCTGAGACGCTGGAGTCTGGACAGAAAGGTGGGACGAGTCGGACTTCTCCAGCGCAGTGCGCTCTTGTTTAACAGAGGAGATGACAGGCGATGTATTGTAAGCTTGTGTTCCTAGTACCAAAGAAGAATGGGTGGAAACAGTCCCGTAGCCTGCCGAGGTCTGGGAGCCCTTCGGCGTTGGCTGAGATGGCGTGATAGGTTCCTGTTTAATCTGAGACTTGGATACAGACTGCTGAAACTCTATATCGACAGCGCTGGCTGGGGGAATCTGGCTGATCTTGGCACTAATTCGCTGAGGGCCTTCTGTCTTCTGCCCTGAGTAACTCAGAAGCACGACACCTTCCGAGGTGTTCACCCGCAGCCCCGGACTGGACCCAGTCTCTACAGGCCTCTCCTCGATAATAGACATCGATCCCGGATGAAACCTACTGTTATCATTTGTGCTTGACCTCTGCTTAAATTTTGGCGAGGGGGCGTTGACGAGACATGTCTGGGTTTGGGGAGCTTGCTTCACCAAGGTGATCCTTGGAGCCTCCTCCAGATCCATGCTGTGGGGCATCCTGCTGATAACAGAAGTGGCTTTGGGAGCAATCACGGTACTGATCTTTTCCTTCTCGCTGAACACCGGTGCTTCGGCCACCGGTGGGTCCAAGGCGTTGGTGATAGGAACTGCTGGCTTCTCCTCCGAAACTGGCTTTATGGCCTCCACCGCAGGGTGGAGAGGTGCCTCCTCCAAACGAGGTGCACTCACCGGCTCAGCGTGCGTTGTTGTCACGTGCGTGGAGGTTATGCTTGTCGCCGAGACATACTTGGGCTCCATGAGTATCTTCCTCAAAGTGCTGGAGTTTGTATCGATATCCGATGCCTTTGTGTCCGGTGGGAGAGCGGGTGGGGGTGTGGAACGAGCACGGGGTTCTTCGTGCCTTACCATCCACTCTGGCACCTTGGCAGCGCCGGAGTGAAGGGGGACGATCGCAGTGGGCACTGGGGTGGGCAGCTTGGCTGCCACCGCTGCTGAAGGGACAGTGGGAAGGGCTGCATTTGGGGCGCTCGGCGGTGTGATGGGGGCGTTCTCCATGGGTGACCGTATCTTGAACCCACTCTGACTCCCCTCGTCGAGGGGAACCGGCGGGGCAGGCAGGTCCAGAGGAGTCGGAGCCGGTGCTTTCGGAGAGGTGCTGCTCTCAGCAACAGTTTCGTGCACGGCCACAACATCAGCAGCTACAGCCTTGGCGGCATCGGAAGCGCTTGGTTCCACGGATGCCTGAGCTACAGTTTTAGTTTGCTTTTCCTCCTTCGAGGCTTCTTCGGGCTTCGTCTTTACTTCGTTGGCAGGGGGCGACTTGCTCTGCACCCTCTCCGGCTCAAAGGCACTGACTTCAGTGGCGTCGCCCTTTCTGCCCGTGCTCCTTTTGCGTCTCTGCCGTGTGGTTTTCTGACGGCCCTTTTCCTTCCGAGCAACTTCAGCCTCCTGCAAGGTCTCGGCCTCTTGCGCAGAGTTGGAAGATTCGCTGAAGCTGACTTCGGCCTCCTTGCTCTCCGTCTCTACCACCGACGGCGCAGAGCTGGGAACCGGCTGCACCGTGGGCTCGACGGCAGCCTCAGTTTCTAGGATGTTATTCACTGCCTGATCAGTCTCGGGCTCCATCTCCTCCCGAGGCGATGGTAACACCAAGGGCTCTGCGGGGATTTCAGCTTCCGATTCAGCAGGATACGTTGGGGGTGCAGGAAAGCTTTCCGTCTCTCCAGAAATATCGTTGATGATGGAACCGATGGCTGCCGCCAGCTCCGTTTCACTAGCCTGATGCGCCGGTTTATCTCCTTCCTCCTCCTGACGAACTTCAGGCACATCTGCCGTTGGCTCTTTGTAGGCAGCAATTGACGGAGGAGTTTCAGTGAGTTTTGCAATATTCTCCACGGCCTGCTCGAGTTCAATCTGTTTTGCTAACTGGGCAGCTTCGGGGGACGGCTTTGGTTCCCGTATCACCTCCTTTTCCATTTCTGGGAATGAATCTTCTACCTCATTCTTAGCAAAATGGGGTGGCAAGACGTCCTCTTTTTGGGGGCTCTTCATTTTGGCCGGCGACACCGCCACCGGCTCTGCCTCCTCATCAGTTGGCCGCAAGGCGCCCTTGACTTCGTCCACATTGAGGCGTATTTCTACATTTTTGAGACACACGGATGCTTTATCTACGACGGTTTTGGTATTTTTATACCTTCCCCTTTTGGATTTCGTAACCTTTTCTGGCACCGGCTTCTTCTCAATGATCTCAACTGTGGGGATTTCTAGCTGGTTTTTCTCCGCATCCAGTTCTTTCCTATCACGTTTCTGCTCACTCACTGCCGGCTCTTTCTCTGTGGCTTTTGCTTTATTGCTGTTGTCACCGACGCTCAATTCCTGACTGCTTCTTTCAGCAGCATCTTCGGATTCAGCCAAGGTATCGGCTTTTGGATCATTCTTCCCTTTCTTCCCTTGTTGGCTGGTAGCAGCTGATGAGTGACTGTGTGTTAGTTTCTGGGATCTAGGAGACCTCCAACCTTCTGCAGGCTTAGGAGCTTCCACCGCATCTTTAGATTCAGCCTCCTCCGCCTCTTGCTGCACCGGTTCTGTCTTTATTGGAGAGATGTCCTCCTCTGGCTTGCGGCGGGTTTTCGGAGGTCTTCCCCTCCTTGGGGTCGTAGGAACAGTAGTCACTGTTTCCTGCGGTTCCTTTTCCCCTCTCTTCCTGGTGGATCTAGTGACCTCCACGGAGTCCTTCACCGGAGATGGGCCTTCATTGTCCCCCGTGGTAGCGTAGACTGACCTTACGTTTCTGCGCCTAGTCCGGCCTATTGGCAAGCTTGGCTCCACGTTTTCCGGCTCTGCAGCAGAGCTAGGGGATTTAGCAGCGTTCCTCGAAACCTTCTCCGCCTCCACTTTCAACTCAGAAAGCTTCTGCGTCTCCCCACGAGGAGAGCTCGACCTTTTGAGTTTTTCACGGTCAATTCTTTCACTCTTCCTCGTGACGGGCTTTTCCGTGACGTTAGCTGCAGCCGACTGCACAGGAGTCTTGGAGCGTTTACTCTTGTAAGACTTTTTGTCTTTTACAACAACAGGGGGTTCCACTTCCATATCATTGTCCGAAACAGGCGGCAGGACCTCAGCAGCCGCCTCCACCTTTTGACTCGCACTAGGATCAGTGTTGGCGGAAGGCGGAGGATTTTCTTCTTTAGGCTCAGCAGCCTCATCGGACTTCTGAACTAGCTTGGGCGGAGGGGGAATCAACTGGGAAGCTTCAGGTTCTGGATCTACAGTGGTGTCTGCTTGGGGAAACGAAGCTCCGGGAGTAGGAGGCTTTGTATCCAAGTATGAAGGATGCTCTGTTGCCACAGCATCTTCCTCCGGTGCCAGGGTTGTAGCAACAACTTCTTTACTAGCTTCTACGACTGGCGGGGGTTCGGTTTGCTCAGGTGGTTCGATTTTGACAGAAGCAGCAAGTTCAGGGAAAGGTTTTTGTTCCTCTGCTGTAGGAGCAGGTTCAGATGGTTTCTCTTCTTTTATAGGAGCTGTTTCCACCACTACCTTCTCATTCGCTACCTTCTCGGAAGCAACCGGTGCTGGCTCCTGTGGCAGGACAGCAACCGAAGAGGGACCCACTACTGAGGAAGTTTTATGTTCTGGTTCTTTAGAATCAGGAACCGTTTCTGGTGTTTTTGGCCGGTTTTCTTTATCTTCCTGTTTTTCCACCTCTTTTGGTTTCTGATCTTTCTCCTTTTCTTTCTGCTGCATTCGCGTCAGTTCAATAAATCTGCTGTGGAAGAGAACCACCGGTTCTTGCACCAAATCAGCTGCGCTATTAGTCCCATCGGAGGAAGACTGTCTCCCGTACAATCTACCAGAAATGAAGTCGAGATCATCATCTTTTCTCTCTAGATGCTGCAGGCGCTTGGAGTCCTGTTCAAAGATTGAACTATGCAAAAAACGAGAAGCAAACAGTTCCTGTCTCTCTTGTTCCTCTTCTTTATGATCTTCTTTCTTATCATCCAGTTTTCCACCTTCTGAATCGGTCCTGATTTTTTTCTTTTTCATATACCAAGATGGAATAGGTCTCGGAGCCGAGTCAACCTTCTCTTTGTCTTTATTGTTTCTAAAACTAGCAAACCTTGAATCCCAGTCTAGAAAGGACCAGTTTTCTTCTCTGGAGGAAGAGAGAGATTTGGCTCTTTCAAGCAAGGCTTTTGTGTCTGGTGTGATTGTCTTGTCCAATGCGAAAGAGTAAAATTTGTTTCTTTCTAAGGAACTTGACAGTCTTTCCTCTCTTTCACGTAACTTCTCTTCCCTGTCTCTTAATAAAAAAGACAACCTGGAACTCTCTAACAAGGACGAGGCTTTTGGGGAATGGGGCTTGTTTTCACTGTCATCATCTGAATCTGAAGGCACCTCCCCAGGTTCCAGGTCTCGGACAGACCGCTTGCGTATGCTGTCTCTTTTGACGATGCTGCTTGGAAAGCTGATATCGACTCTACCAGGCTCCTGCTTCACTTGTGTTTCCCACCTACTCGAGTCATCTTCAGAACTCAGCACAGATAGTTTTATTTTAGCCATTTCTGCCATCTGCTCCCTTCTGCTGGAATCGTAAGGATTAAATTTCAGCGAGTCCTCCCTCACAGTCATGTTGGAGTACGAAAGACCCTTCTCTTCTATTTTAGGAGACTCTTTGGTTTCCTTTAACGGCATTAGCCTTGGAGAATCGAGCGTGTCGTCATCTTCGTGGAAAGGGAAGTGTCTGATACTAGGGGAACAGGATGTCCTTTCAGAGTCCTCACTTACCTGACGAGAACTTCTGTAGTTTCTTTCTCTTTTAGTGCTAATTTCAAAGTCAAACTGGTCAGTCTTTTTCCTTTTACTTGGTGGAGAGTCATCGGTGACGTCTTGCGGAGGTTTTCCCACCTCGTGGACCAAGCTCCGTCTTTCATATTCATCCACGTCTTTCTTTGGACTGCCAAACTTCTCAGACTTTGCAATCTCCATTTCCAGCTGCTGTTTTAACCTGCGACTTTGCTCCATTTGTTTCCTGTAGCTTTGTGTGTGGTCAATGTCAATGCCAATTTTCTCCTCCGTATCAGCTGACTGAGGTTTCTCTTGGGCAAGTTTATGGTCAGGTGTGTCTTCGGGAAGACTAGAGTAATTCTTCCTTGCGTCCTCTCTCTCTGTTCCTTGGTCATCTAGTAGCTGTACCTGCTTATGCTGGGGTTTTACTGGGTTCAATTTTTTAGAAGAGAGCTCCTGAACTTCCACTGGTTCATCAGCTGTCTCCATCAGCCTCGCCTGCAGATCTAGGGTAGGACGCATGCCAATCCCACCAACATTAAGAGTCTCCTGAATTTCTTTGGGACTAGTAACAGGCATAAGTCTTTCCAGTTTGAGTTTTTTAGATTCCCTTTTAAGCATCTCCTTCCTCAGGGGTTTTCTCTCCAATTCCCCTTCCCTTAACACTGTCGGTTCTCTAGACGAAGCCGTTGCATCAAGCTGCTTTTTCAAAACCATGCGTGCATCTTCCTCATCCTGGCTGCTTCTTTTTACTTCCATTTTTTGCCTGTCAGGCTTCAGATTTGCATCGGCAAAACGTCTTTTACGGGCCTCCAACTTGTCTAAATCTACCGCGTTGGCCCCCTCGGAAGTTTGCTCTGTCTTCAAGTGCTTTTTGGGTTTCAGTTTTCCCTCCTTATCCACCACTTCTACATGACTGGCAAGGGCCTTCTCTTTTTGTACCTTGGTTCTGACAGGTTCCAGTTTAGACTGATCAGACTTGGTTTGCTCAGCTTGAGATGTCTGTGTTTTTTGTTCCACAAGCGGGGACTTCATAGTGTCATTATCAAGCTTTGCTCTCAGTTTCTCCAAAGCGGGCTGATCAATAACTTTCCCTTCCTTTTCTTTCACTCGGGTCAGCACGACACAGGGCATTAGTTCCAGGCGGTTTTTAGCTGTCCCTTCCTTGTCGCCTCTCTCTTTACTTTGTTTACTATTGCCCTTCAATTTTTCAGGGCTGGGCTCTCTCTCATTCTCTTGATCCGTTTCAGAAGACTGAGAGCTGGGCGAATGGATTTTTGCTTTTCGTTTTTGTTTATCGGTTTTCTCCTTTTCTAGTTTTTCTGGCTTTTCCTTTCTCACCAAGCGTTTCTCCTTGTCGACTCTCTCCTGGTCGAAAGCACGTTCCTTCTCTGTTTTTTCGGCTTTTGTGTAACGTTCCACGCGGGCTTTGTCAAGCTTGTCATATCGTGGAGGAGACAGAGAGCTGCAGCTGCCGCTGCGATCTGATGACCTGCTGTAAATTCTCCTCTCCGAATCACTCTGCAGCCTTTCCGATTGCGAGGGAGACGCTCCAGGGCTCTGTGGACGCCTGGAGTGAGTCGGACTCTGGCTCCGTTCAATTGGTCTCCGTTCATGGTCTCTGTCCCGATCGGATTCAAACCGTTCCCTCTCCCTCTCCCTCTCCCGTTGCCTGTAACTGTACTCCCTTATGTCTTGCTCATATGGATCGCCTCTGTAATCCCTGTACTCTCGTGGGTCGTCGTAGTATCGCGGGTCATAGTAGTCTCCTTGGTAGGGATCCCACTCCGCGTAAAATTCTCTGCCTCGAGCTGGGTATTCTCGCCGAGGATCTTCAGGATACGTCCCTGGTGTCCGAACGGTCTCGTAGTAAGTACGATCAGGGGCATATTCGTAAGATCCTCTTCTTTCATCTCTGCTAAATATAAGAATAAAGAGATTAATGTTCCTTCTCAACCAACGTAGGGTGTTACCGCGGTCTTTGCCATGTAGGGGAATCATTTTGTAATTTCTTTATAGGCGCCATCAAGGCAACTGTACACAGCTGCGTACAGGCATTTAACAACAATGAATCCATGTGCAGTGGATTAAATGCTTTATTAGCTTATCAAATACTGTATGCAGTTAATTGGTCATTTTGTGAGAGCTCTGCCAAGTACCTTTTCACCACCCTCACCGCTTCAATTTTGCCAAATTTAAATATGGCATTAAATGAAGCTAAAACCTACATAGCACCTGTGCACCCACATGCAGCCTGACATAGTGAAGAGCACCCCACCTCACGAGCCTGAAACCTAGCTCTGAAAACATGACTCAAGTCAAAACTCAAGGCTGGAACCTCTCCATTACTAAGCAGTAAAGTGGTAATAAGATTTCTTTAAAAATGCTAAACCCTGTAAGTGATAATTTAATTCCCAAATTAGCTCTTTCGCTGCATGTGACATGCTGACGTTGCCTATTTACAGACCAAGTCAATAAAAAAGATCAGGTTGTTTATGAGAGCAGGTGAATTCATGGGAAGCATTCAGCAAAGTAAGTCAAGCAATTAGTGTTATTACCTCAATACCTCCAAACGGCAAAAATAAGCCGTTTATAACACTGAACACGCCTCTCTGGCAGAGGGGTGGCATAGAGCTGGTGCTCCGATTCTCCACCATTACAGAGCGTTTTGCACACTCTATTTACATATGTTTATTTGGCTTCACAGCTTAGGTTAAAAGCTGACAGGTTCCACATTTTATGAAATGAACAAAATTGAAAAAAAAACCAAGCAAAACATGGAAGACAAAAACATTCTGCAAGCGAAGTGGGACATTGTGAAAGGCAGCTGTGAAGTTAAAAAAATTAATCACAGGTCTTGTTTGGGGTTTTTGTGGGTTTTTTTCTCCCCTTTAGTTCCTATTTAGACTGGCTACAACTACAACCTAAGAGAACCTGGTTAGTGCAGATCATTGCAAGGGACCGTGAACCGCCAAGAGGAGCTCTGAGGAGGAGCAGAAGATGCAGAATTACAAGACTCACTCCAGAGCTCGCTCAGTCACTCCATGATTCATTATTCCTAAGTATCTCGTAATGACTATGTGAGCATAATGACAGAAAAGGAAAAACAAGACTAACGTGTACCCAAGTATCAAGTTGTTCCAGAAATCAGTGTTCTACTCAGAAATATTTCACGGCGAAGACAAGCCCAGCTGACTCCTGCGCGTTAAAAGACATCTGATAATGCACTTCTCTTTTTTGAATTTGGTGTAGTTCAGAGGAAATGATTACTGACTGCTTGCAAGCACATCACAACATCTGGCAGGGACTGGGGAACGCACACATTTATTTCCGTTATGCAAATCCCAATTGCCAATTTCCAAACCCTCTTTGCTTTTAAATCTGGCAATTTTGCATTTATGTGTTAGACCAATCTATTTTGCTGTGAAAAAAACACTGAATTTATCTAGCGCCCAGGTACAATCAGCGTCACGCTGGGCTTATTCATAGGTAAACCAGAACCCTAACAATTAAGCCAGCCTCTGAAGGTAATAAAAATGCACCCACACAAAAAGAAAATTATTCCCTTTTCAGCCTTCAGAGTAGTCATTAGTAATAAAACCAGGGATGTTGATGCAGGCACCGGAGAAAAAAAAAAAAAAAAGCCCAAAATGTGCAGTGCTTCTGTGCCAGGCTGCTCTCAGCCAGGGCCCGCAGAGGTTAAGTGGCCATGCAGGGGGAACACAAGCCTTTGTGGCATGTCCGAAATGGGCAGACGCCCTCATGACAGATGCTACAGGGGGACATCAACACAGAACACGTTTTTCATGTCGAAGAGCAAAAAAAAAAAAATAATAAACTGCAGCCTCACTTGTGTTTTATTATTTTATCAAGTTAATAAACTAAACTGTTGAAAAGGGGTAGGTGGAAGAGCAAGTTTTACTCTGCTCAGCAGATGAGTAGCAGTAGTTTATCAGACTATATATACACCCGTTAACATACACATTTCTCTTGAGGGTATGGGAAGGCATTACAGATAATTCCTCGCATTCCTAAGAAATGATGAATGACTCACAACTGTGTCCTGGTGACCCATCACAGAAACCGGATACTAAATATATAGATCATGCAGACAGCCAAAACCTCCACCCGAGTATGAATTTCAGTAACCGACTACACTTCAGATGTGTGATAATCCTGTCTGCTTTAAACTGCACAGTTTAGGTCTGACCACCTACCTTTGTTTTAAAAAAAAAAACACTGAAAAGGTAAAAGACATTAAAAATATGCTAAAAAGTTGTTGTTAAAACTTAAGAAAGGAGGATAAAGTTGAGAGGAACAAAACCAAATGTTTGTTTAATAGTTGCGGCCTGAAGGAGGTTTACTTGCACTGAGGACGACGCTGGGAAAGTAAAAGACTGTAATAAAGATATTGACACGTGCCTTCTTTCTGCCAGCATTTCATAAAAGTCTCTGATATCTTGACCCGTTTTCTCCATGGAATGATAAAATGCCAACTGACTTTCTCGATTTGCAAAGTCCACCTGAAAAACAAAGGGTGAATCACGTTCAGAGAGAGACACATCCCATTTTGTCAACATTTCACTGTCTGCTGCGGCCTGATGACGGGAGCAGAACTGAAAATGGGGATGATGATAATTAACAAAAAAGCATCAAACGCTTCTCAGGATGGGCCCTACGCATCCCCAGGAATAAAAATCTCTCTCTTAACTCACTGTAGCTGCGTGGAGCTATACAACGCCCTCCTTACTGGGGTTTGTCGTTGTAGCTGCAAGACCAGAGGCTTCTGTTCAGTAAACCAGCAGGAAAAATACACATCGTTATCGTGGTATTGACATTTCTACTACTACGATTCCAATTACCGTTCCAAAGTCCCTTTTATCTCTTTGCAGTGCTGTAGCAGGTCAGTATTATTAATCTGTTTCAGGCTCCACGTTATTTGCCCGGGGTTACACACAAAGGCAAGAGCAGGGACAGGGAAGGAACCAAGCCTCCGGAACTGCAGCTCCCTACTCTAGCTACTTGAAGAGTTGATCCTTTCTAGCCACGGGTGACAATATTTAGAAGCTAATGGCACAGCTGATGCAAAAAATTAAGGATTAGAATGGATTTATCTACGTGTATGCCACATAATGCAGTATTTTTACCATTCTAGTTCCTTTTTTTTTTTTTTAATCAGCCTAGACACTTGTATAACCACAGCATACACGCATTAAGGGTGTTGCTTATTCCAAAGTCGCTAAGTAGCAAGACCCACAAACACAAGATACTAAATATTTTAACGACCACACATTTTATCGCAGATAAAGGCTACTTATATTCAACCACCACGCTTAGAAACTACAGTATATCCAACTCCTAACCCCAACGGGTGTGAAGTTGCTAGGTTAATACACCAGATGAGAGGTCATGCTTGAAATCATTACCCACTCTTCAGGAGAGAAGAAAGGAGGAGGAGGAAGATAATTCAGAGGGTTGGCTGACACCTCATGTCCCCAGTTAGTGGAACTGATGGGACAGTCGTAACAGGTATTACCACATTCACCCAAATCCAAGACATCCCTGCAAATGTTAAGTGTTGCTCCAGGAAAAAGTACCTTCTATCTGTTTTTTACAGTAGTGGTTTTAATTTTTATTTATTTTGGGGTTTAATCTGTTACAAAGAAGGAGCTGCCATCGCGAGAGCAGACCGCACACCTGGGTTGCCGCACCCCACGACTACGGTGTGGAAGCCACCGCAGATCGTCCCGGCCAGGTCAAGAGCCTGGACGTCAGCACGGAGCAGCTGAAATGCAGTGACATGTTATCCCGGAGGAACTCACACCCTCAGATTTCACTCTTCTAACATGAAAATGGACAAAAGTTTGCCATGGATTTGGGTAAATGAGGTAGTAACACGGACACCAACACTCAGGAGCTTAGAGAGACAAGTTCAGTGAAACAAACGGCAGAATACTGGAAAAGGCTTTATAAGTAACGGTTCAAGATACCCTAACATCTTGATAAGCCGAGTATGAAAAAAAATAGTTTCAGCCTTTGATGTCTGGGACATATATGTCCCGCTAAGTATTCCTTTTGACTGGCAGTCTGCAAATGCCAGCATTTAAGGGGTAAGGCCTAAATACAATTTGTTTCTCTTTTTTTTGGTTTGTTTTGGAGGTCATTCTGCACACCTTAATTTTATTCCCACCGATTTTCCTCCCCTTGGTCTCTTTTACAGCTGCTTGTGCATATTCAATCTCATTGTAGAGAACCAGGGCCATGCCTTTTAAGCGGTCAAACACCACCTGTAAAAAACAAAAAAACAAAACAAAAACCAAATAAGAGCCTCATCCACAGGACTTAATTTCAGTCCCAACAAAATCCTAAGTCATGAGGATACTAGTAAGGAAATAATTTTTAGCAAGGTGAATTTCCAGGCTTTTCTGATGAGGCATATTGTAATGAAGAGACAATAAAAGGACACGGGACTGCTTTGAATTGTGGATATTGTGGCTTGAGGTATATTATGCCTTTATTTTGTTTTTCTGTATTTTACTTTTAATTTTTTTGTCTTTGATGGCTGAGTTTTGTCGTTTCTCTTTGTTTACTTTTAGTTTTTTGAAAAATTTCCAATGTGTTTTAGGGGGGAAAAAAGGTAAAGGGAACATTTAATCCCAAACTGGAAACAGGTTTTGTTATCCCAGTCTGCAGTACCACTCGTCAGTTGCTGAATGCCCAATTTCCAAATATTAGCTTCCTTTAGCAACATAAACTTAAGTGTTCAAGCAACAACAGCTACAACAAAGAATGTCAAAGCTGCAACACAAACCCACAAAAACCCTTTAAGGAGGCAAGACCCTGATCCTGCGAAGATTTACACATGTTGCTTAACTTTAAGCACATCAATGTCCAACAGAAATACAGGGGACAACTCACACGCTTAAGTTTAAGCATGTGCATAAATCTCTAGCACCGACCCACAGCAGGACAGGTACTGCACTCCCACGGTGTGATATGGGTATGTTGCATGTTCAGTGACTCTTCTTTCACGTACTTTTGTCAGTGTGACTATCCTAATGGCTTTTAAAAAGTCGTTTTTTGGTCTGATGAAAAGAAAAAAGTATAGTTATGTCTAATTATGTAATTAGCATGCATCAGTGTAACTACGTAATCAGACTGCTGTTCCTCCAATATTAGCCTTCGAAAGGAACTTTGTTGGGGAGAGACTGTACTGCACAAGAGCAACAAATGGTTTCCAATACTCATTATCTCGGCTCATTCAAAATACTTTTTTTTATTTTAATTTTTTTTTCCCAAAACACCAGAAGCGACTGCTCTACATATTGGATCAACAGGATGCAAAGCTACAGAGCCCTGTCGGCCAAATTACACCCCAGAGAGAATTTTTCTACCTGAGCTATAAAGCCCTGGACAGTCGGGGTTGAAAGGACAGGATGGGAAGAAAGGAAGACAGTAACAACTTCAAACCACACACCAAAGCCTCCCACCTACCTTTACCACAGGCCCGTATCGGCAGAAATGTCGAGTTAAATACTGATCCGTAACGTTTGTAGAAAGACCATCTAACCACACGCAGTTTGTAGGCATGCTCTTTCCAAAACCCAGCTGAACACAAAAGGGCAAAACTTCCATCAGTACAATTCACAAGCGTTAAACTAACTGCACAGAGCACGCCTAATTAAAGAGTTATTTGAAGAAAGCTAGTCATTTGTACCGATTTTCTAAAATTAGCATCTCACGCAGGTGCAAGCAAGACAAAAATCAAATAGCAATTAATGAAAATAATTCTGTGTGCTTAAACAAATGCAGTGTTTGACAACATTTGTTTCTTCTACAATTTGAATGCTTCTGAAAAGTGACAGGTTGACAGCTCTGGGGACTGGCAGCCTCTTTTTATCATCAGTACCGGTACAGCTTCCCTGCATGGCCTTGCCAGACACGGACCTGCACGGCCAGGGAACGTCAGTCTCCAAGTCTACTCAATCCTGGAGCTCCTTGCCGAGACAGCCAACAAAAATGCTAATTAATCCCAATTATGGTGGTGGTTGAAAACATTACGCTCTAATCTGACCTATGCATTAAAAACCATCTTACTTCCATAAACTACGCTGCTGCAAAATATCTTACGATGCTGTAAACGGAAGTAACAAGGAGAAGGATACAGTCCATGGGAGGATTTCTTTACCTTGAGCCGGTTATTTCCAAGATATTCCCCATCCATCTTCTTAATTGCTTTACACACGCTTGCAATGTCACAGTACTGCAGGAATGCATACTGAGGAACTCCGTTCACTTTCTTAATGTCGATATCCTGGGGAAAAAAAAGCAAACCAAAACAATTCGCAGTCAGCAACAGGCCAAAAAGGACATTCAACAGCGTCAATTCAATCTAAGTGAACTTTTTTTTGAGAGACACACACAGTACAGCAAGGACTCTTTAATTAGTATTTTCTTTTAAGAGAGGATTTAAACTTCACTGTTCTGCTGTATCTCACCCAATGGCAAAACCAAATCCTTACTGATGCAGGAAAAGCTCTTCATAATGCAGATTTAGAACTCAACCCCGCAGAAGTAAGCCTGACCTGATCAACAGTCGCTTTCGTTTGTTAATATTATGTCACGAAGAGACAACTGAGAATCAAAGAAATACAGATTAATTTTTGCTCGCAATGGCTCAAGAGAAAACAACCTGCTCTGATCCTCATTTCTGAGCCAAGAGACAAGTGGATTTTCTTTTCCAAATAAACATGATCCATCCTGTTCCTAGAAACAGAAAGCGATGCTGGACTCGTCTCTTGAACCATCTTGGCACTGACATGGCAAAGGCAAAAAAGATCCTCAACTTCTACCACTGCTGGTATTTGACCTCAAGCCACCACAGGCCCATTCAAAAATAAGCACAGTCACGAGAAAGCTACGAAAGCCTAACAAAGGCTGATTTTAATCAATTTAAAAAACCCAGCAAGCTTGGAGTTGACATTTGGTTAACATTCAAGCTCTACACTAGTACTGGCAAATGTACTGAAAGCCTCTGAACAAACTCATGATATTATGATTCATTCCGATCTGAAAATAGAAGGTGGAGTGTTTCGTTTTATTTGTTTAAATAGTACCAGCTTCCTTTGTGAGCTACACGCCAACGCCAGCACACGATTTTAAGCACCACCGTTCCAACATCCAGGACAGACTAATTTCATGGTTAATAAATTTAGGGACAAGGCAGCAGTTTGATACGGTCTCACCCAAGAGCTCTTTATCTGGGAAAACAGAAGTAAACAGGGAGATTTACACAAGTATTAGACTTCTATAGCCCTGGCCTAATGATTTAAGTGGAATACTAATAGAGGACTATGTTTCCAAGAGTCTGAAGTAGCACGACTGCAACCATGGCAAATTGTACTTGACCACTCACCCTGGGCAAGCAATTTCTTCTGACAGGCAAATAAAATATCATTACTTTGCTCATTATCCACGGGAAAGGTTATAAAGCTGGTCCCTTTTGCACCTGAGCTTGTAAGTTTTCATGGGAATTGTGCAAGGCAGCACCGCTGCCGGATTCTGACCGATTAATAATGTTGACAGGACAGCACTATTTCACAGAAAAGCCAATTTACAAGGCAGTGCACTACTACTGATAAGCATCTTTATCAGGACAGCTCTGCTGGTATAACATTACAGAAGGGTTTAAGCTGCAGACACCACGTGAATTCATAAATCAGCGTTGATGTCAAGGATAGAGCGGAGGCTGGATGTGCAAGAGCTGCCAGACAACATAAAATGCAAATTTCGTATTTGTCCACATCATATATGGAAGCACGCCTCCCCTTTTTTGGGGGGAGGAAGTACATATGGGGTTCCTGGTATGTGTGACTGATACCTCAACGGTTACAAAAATATTTCAGAGCAGAATGAATAAGGCACAACATGTTCATAAGCAGCCACAGCTACCAGAAGAATATTGTACAGCGAGCATATAAAACAAACTATCAGCTCCAAAGCTTAGATTCAATTAATTAAACTGACCATGGGGACTTTACTTTTCTAGAAAATTTCTCTTAAACGCAATAATGATACGACTTGATAGGAAGTGGTGTGAGGAGTGGGCTGACTGCTGCTCGGTCTCGTTCACATATGCCTGCTCAGCTGAAAAGCCAAATCCCACGTGTCATCCCTAATCCTTCTGCTCAGTGTCCCTTCTGCCCTACTGCCAGACCACAGACCATGACAGCTGAGGCACTTGGGTCTCTTCAGTCTGGAGAAAAGACGACTGAGGGGGGATCTTATCAACGCTTATAAATACCTAAAGGGAGGGTGCCAGGGGGACAGGAACAGTCTTTTTTCAGTGGTGCCCAGTGACGGGACAAGAGGTAACGGGCACAAAATTGACCATAGGAAGTTCCATCTAAACCTGAGGAGGGACTCCTTTGCTGTGCGGGTGGCAGAGCAGTGGCACAGGCTGCCCAGAGAGGTGAGGGAGTCTCCCACTCTGGAGACATTCCAAACCCGCCTGGACGCCGTCCTGTGCCACTGCTGGAGGTGACCCTGCTCCGGTGGAGGGGGTAGACTCGATGAGCTCCAGAGGTCCCTTCCAACCCTGACCAGTCCGTGATAGCTGATGGCTACTTCAACATGCAGCAACTAAACCCCTCATTTCAGAACCCGACAGGAAACTGAGACATCGTCGAGTTGTACCAATTCAACATGAAAATAACACCAGGCATATTTACATCCCAGCTACCTAGTTAGGCTTTGCTGCACACACTCCGAGCTAGCAGAAGACACGTTTCTGGTAAATGCTCCTAGGACTGTTTCCACTGTTAAGTTATCCCCTGAACACGTGTGCCAAGATTTCACTCAAAACGTAAAGAAAAGCTTCCAGGTACATTCTAGCAAGATGAATGACTCAGATTATTATATAAAGACTGAATTATCTGTCATCGACACTATGATTTACTGCTGCTCGTAGCATTTTACAGGTCTGTACAGAAAGAACGGGCAATGACGCCCAATATAGTACAGAGAATTCACATACCACTATTCCACCAAAGCGCTGAAAGATGTTGCGAAGGTCATGGTAGGTGGTTGTTTTCTCCAGGTTGCCAATGAAGAGAGTTCTTGTTGCTTTTGGGTGAAACTCATCTATCCTTTCATCCAAAGGACGAAATTCATTCTCACTTTCCGTTTCTAAAAGCAAAAGAGAGCAAGAAATTTGTAATGCACGGAGGTGTTTTTCATGTGGCTTCGGTTCACGTCGATTTGTTTGTTCAAGTCTACTTCCTGACGAGCAGATACGATCTGAACGAGAGTAACCAACGTCTGACAAAAATACACAGTACAACTACACTTGTGAATTGTGTTATTTACATGGCATTTGAAATCTCCGCATCACACCACTGGGTGAGCGCTGAGGAACTGGAGCATCCTCAGGTGAAAGGCAGCTGCATACGCCAACGCTTCTCTAGAAATTTTTTCTTTTAACAGATATTAAAGCGTACCATGAATTCAAATAAGGCTTCACTGTACTTGGGGGGAACAGCACATGCAGTAAGTTTGTTTTCACAAATCCATTTTTAAACAAGAAACTGGAGTACAGACTGACAACCACGTGCTCAGTGCTGTAGTTTTCACTGGTCGGTCATTCAGGCTATGCTGCCTTAGCCTCAAAAATGCAGCCATCGTTAGCTGTTTTAATTAAAAGCAGAAAAACCAAGCCTGTGAGGACTCAGTGCTATGCTTACACCACCCACTGGCTTCTGCTCCGCTGGGACATGGAAGATGAGATTGTTTCTTCCAGCAGCCAGCAGATACCCCACTGTTTGAGAGGGTGGCAGGTTTCCTTCTCTGAGGTTTCAGACTGGAACTCTCTCCCTGTTTGACCTAAGAGCATCCACTCTTCTTGCTCTGGAATTTATTCTGGCCTATTTCCCTGTTGCTTTAAATTATGTTTCTGCAGAAAGGCAGTCTGAACATTTCCTACTCCTGTGCTGCCTCTTCACAACAACCCGTGAATATGCCCGGAACAGTCATGCGTCCAGTTCAAGAAGGCCATGGAGCTTACCTGGCCCGATCCAGGCCGTGACTTCAATCTGCATGCCAAAGAAAAGTTTTCCTTTTGAGGCATTTAGTGCTTTTTCCTGGTCCTCCTGCTGTCGGAAGAACACCAGTCCATACCGTTCTTCAGAAGCCCCATGAATCTGCACTGATGTCACCTTTCCGTACTTCTTGAATTCGTGGAAAAGTCCATCTTTAAGGCTTGTATCTAAACCAACAAATAAACATTAGTCCTATAAAAACATATTTTTTACCAATTTAATAGCACCATAAGACATGAAGATATCTGACCTTCTTTCTGAAATGTGACTTCACCCAGTTTAACCCGAATCTCAGTGCTCTCAGAAGTGCCTTTTTAGCTCTGGGTGTTAATTTTGCCACTACCAAAAGCTGCTGGCTCATCTTCCTCTTTGCCTTGATTTTTAAACCCAAGAAACTACACACGCCAAGTTTTTACATCGCTAAAGCTCGCAGCATATAGTTATTACTTCTAAGAGACATCCAATTCGAGATGAAGAAGAAATAAATGGTGTTAATTCATTAATAATCCCACCTGGACACTGCGTAGAGCAGTTTTCCAAAGCTGGGGTGAGGCACCTGGAGCGGAGATCGAAGTTATACAGCATTCAGTTCAGTCGATTCAGAAAGATAACTAGGCAGATTCAGCAGATATTGCGAAATCTGACTCGCAACCACACAATCTGCCTGAGATCTGTGGGGTATTTCCCTTGGCGTTGTATCACTTCAAGGAATATAACAGAAATAAAATCTATAGAAAGAATATTAACGTTGTGAGGTATGCTGCTCACAAACTTAATATGTGTTATTTTAATTCAGCCAGTGCCTTTGTATCCCTGAATTATGTTACAACTGGTTTACAAGTGATCCCATGCTGGTTTTTCCTGTGGGGTCTCTCCCACAATCAGCACAGGGAACAGAAAGTGATCATCTGCACTCCTCAGCGAGTGGTTTCTTGCATTATTTACCACACAATATTCAATGCCATTACGAATATGCTCACGGGTGTTTTACAGCAACAGAAAACCCTGAAGTTTTTGTATTAAAAAAAGAAACTGAAGCAAGGCGAGAATATATGGTCCAAGTTTTAAATGAAAAAATTGAGATGTTTCAGGTTTCTCCCTGGGGAAACCCACATTACTGAATCAAAGCACCAGCTCCAGCAGCTCTAAGTGCTCAAGGCCAGGGACTCAAGCTAGGGACCTGCAGGATTTCTCACCGATGGTCACTAACGAAGCAATTTGCCCACCACCACACAAGAACAGAGGCAGAAGCAGAGAGAGAATCCCATCCTCAGAGGCGGCACGCGGCTGCCATGTCAAAGACACAACAAAGATTATTTAACCAGTCCCTAACCTGCTTCTTAATTCTTTTTTCCCCCTGTTTCACTTTCCCAAGTGAATTTACCTGTTGAGCGCACTGGAAGATTTTGAACCTTGATCCCAAAACTTTTCCGGGGTTCATCTTTCTCCAGAGACGGAAGCAGCTGGGATGCGGGCGCTGGGACGGCTGTCGACTGAACTGACCGTGCTGGGGACTCGTCACTCGAGCTGCTGCTGGAGTCACTGCTATCAACGGCATAAAGGGAACAACAGATGAGTGCACGGAGATGTGAAGTGACCAGAGGACACAGGTATTTTGTTTAAAAAGCAAAATGTCAAGAGTTTTTGCTCGTCTACAGGCCCTCCTCTCTCCTTTGCCTGATGCAGAAAATCCAGTTGCCGTAACACAGCCCAGTTACACACAGGAATTTACAGTCATTCTACAAATATTCTCCTACAAAGCCCTCAGAGGAGACAGTCAGGGAAATGGAATACGGGTAAAATGTCAAGATAGATCCTGTTACACTCCGTGACAATGGTGGAGATTTAATTAAGTGTAATACAATGTTGTATCAGCTTAGGAGCTGTGTGGGAAAACTGGAGAAACACAGAGAGAGTATACCGGTTTGCCAAAGCCTAAAAATCCCTCCCAGTGCTCTCATGTACAAAAAAGAAATATTATCATGCTCTCAGACACCGCTGTCAATCCCGGAGTCGACCCTAGAGTTCTCCCTATTGCCTCTTGCACATCTTTAAAAAAAGATCCGTACCTCTGATGACGCAAAAATCTCGTGCGAGAAAACCATGGCAAGTTTTTTTGGTCAACTGCTCGAGAATAAACTGGGCAGACGTGTATGAAGCAGCAACGCTATCTGCAGGCTCAACCTCAACAGCCAGCGTCAGGGTATAAAGGGTATAAAGAATTCAGACCATCTTTTATAAACAATAATTGCGGCAAAATGGGATTTGCATATTAGATCATACAGGGAGTCAGTCTAGTCCACTGACTCTTGACGGTGCAGATCGTTAGATGCTTCACAGGAGAGTAAGAAATACAGAGAAAAATGTTATTAAAGCTTGCCCAGTGGGGACACGTCATCTTTTTCAGTGGCTGATTTCTTCCCTGAGGCACGAGGGCTTATAACATCGCTAAAAATAATTTTGTCTGACATAACCCTGGAGACTTTCATTCTTCATTACATGAGCAGCCTTCTAAAAAATTCTGCTGGAATTTTAACTCGGGGGGGGGAGATCTGCCACGTACAGAAATAACCCCGTCAGTTATGAATTTGCTGCTTTTGATTTAATTTTTATGTTCCTCTCCACATTGTATCAGAAAAATGATACGCAAGTTTATCTTTTTCTTCTCTTAAATTATTTCACAGGCTTCTTATATTCCCTCTTTACATTCAACCATTTAACTTTTTTCTAGTCTTTTCCCATGGAAACCATTTCAGGCTTCTAATCATTTTCATTATTTGATTTTGTACTACACTCCCTTTTTGGGAGTGTACAGTTTATATAACACCAGGGTAACAGCAACAGAGTAAGTTTTCTTAAAATATTCCAAAAAAATGGTTTTCTTTCTGAACCTCTTGGTGTAACAAGAGCTGTGGCACATGCTAAAAGCCCCTGGGCTCTGTCCCATTATATTTGGAGGCACAGAAGAGAAGGCAGTATCTGTCCCAAAACGCTTACAAACAATCAAAGAAGGATATAAAACACACACCAGACCAGACCAAAACAAAACAAAAGAAAGGTCAAAAATGCAGAAGTAATAATAAACATGAGAAACTCTCCTCCCAGTCTCACCCTCTCATTACAACCCTCCCATCCAGTTGACATCGAGCCGCTTCACACGTCGGTGCCTTTCCCACACACTCTCCTCCTACTCCTCCGTCCCCGGAGGAGGAAGTTCAGCATCGCTTTGGGAGAGGAGAGAAAATAAAGCTGTGCCAGAGAAGGAGTGAAAACCTGAGCCCTTTCTCCTGCCCTCCTCTTCCACAGCGGGCTCTGCTACACGCTCACCGAGGGGCAGCCGCCCTGCACCACCCAACCTGCTATTTCCCCTACCGACCTACTGTCCCTCCTTTTTCTCAGCTCTGAATTTCCCACCACCGAGATGCCTGCTCAGAGCCTCATTTTTCTTCTAAATTCGTAAATCACCTTTCTTTTCGCCTCGCCTGCATTTGTGCAGCCTGCTTTCACGCCCTCTTCGTTAATAAACTATTTAATCGCTGAAAGTGAAGCAAGCTGCAATGCACTCTTCAGCTCTTGCCCCTTTAGCCCATTCCCTCTGCCTCCTACGTTTCTGCTAACTCTGGATCACCTCAAGTCCTCATTAAATTGAAGTTCTTCTCTACAGAATTTGGGGAAAAGGAGGACAAACCCAGCCCCATGCAGACAGGCCTTTAGTAGTCTCAAGGGGTAACATCAACCATCGCCTGCTACTATGAAACAAATTGGCAAAGAACAGAGAAACTTCTTTTAATACGCAAATACAGTCAGAGAATGTGTGTGGGGAGAATCCGAAAATAATTCCCAAGCTGAGAGCAGTACCGCGTGGTTTACCGTTCCCCTGGGGAAGGCTAAAATAAGATTTTAGGGCTGCAGCAACCCTCTGCCCCTGTACACATTTTTACTTTCCCTTCTCAACATCTTGACGCTCAGCATTATGTTCAACTACGTACATCCCAAAGCATTTTAAATATTCTACTTTGCTAAGACTGCATCTTTTAAGCAAGAGGCAGCATTGAATTTCTATTTAAGCAGAACTTTAAAATGGGAACAGGCTATTTTTAGTTTGTTCCTTCTTTTTTTTTTTATGAGGATGCTTAAAATATGGTACATACTGTTAAAATCACAGCATTCCACTGGGGAAAAAAGGTAATATCCAGCTAACAGCTTAAGACATCCAAGCGATGAAACAGCAGTCTGATAAATAGTGATCAATTGTGATAAATTTTGATGATAAATTCTACAACAAGAGTTTGAATTCCCTGCAACTTTGGGAAACGAGGATCATGCTGCTGCTAATTTCTACTCCCCCAGGGAGTTTCAGGGATACGTGTCCCTAAGCAAATCAAGACAGACTTCTGAGACATTCCAGAAAAAAAAATTCCTTATTTCCTGACTCTGTTTTTAGAAAGGAAAAAGAAATAAAAATGGTAGCAAGAACAATTCCCCTTTCTTTAGGGAAAGCCTCTTCACTTTTCCAATTGAAGAAACGTGGATATAATAATTCAAAAGTAAGTCAAAGGTTTTATGTTCTGTGAATAGGAGAATGATGGAAGAGTTTATTATAGCTGCTGTGTCATCCAGTTATAGCACACAGCAGAATCAAAATAAAGCATCTGACAGTGAATTACATGTAGTCTCAAGCAGAAAAACAGAACTCCTTCTCAACTACCCCAGCTTTAAAAATATACAAACCTAAAGCACGTAAGCTGCACAAGGATATGTTCCCAGAATATTAAAATGAGAATATGGCTTTTCTTTTCCCTGTGAGTAATTCTGGAAAAAAAATGTCCTTTGCCAACTCACAGAAAATAAGTTATTAATTCTTCTAGCAAAATTAATTTTAGAAGAACAAGCTAGGGAAATTTTAACGTGGGAATATATAACAGATAGGTTTAAGCAACAGCTCTGATAACCTCCTTCTTGAAAGAATTTCAGTAATCAATAGGTCTTGGGGCAGGCCAAAAATGGCATAAAGAATATGGGCTTTGTAACTTCATTTTGCGCTTCCGCTAACAGTATTAAACCCGCGATGATTTTTTCCAGAAGCAGAGTGTGCTCTGGCACACAGCCTTTTCCCAACACGGGAAAACCTGCTCTTCAACATCCATGTAAACTCAGCGGAGCAGAATGCCAGCACGCAGAAAAACTAATCTCCTGAGCTGTCACAACACACGCGTTTCACGGAGAGGGAGCCTGTGCTGGGAATTTGCTTTTTTAAACATCTCAGGCTTACAGCTTCAGTTGCCTCTTCGGTGATTCGCAGACTTTTCCTGGTGACGTATGCTCATTTATGAAGAACTCGAGCAATTAGCAGGAAGGATTTCAGATGTTCTTTTGTCCAGCCCAGATAGCTTCTAAGATTAGTTTCACTCCAGCTTTTATCATGGCATCATAGAGACATAAAATGGAGACTTTTCATTTTACTGTCGGCAAAATCAGATGGAAAACCTGACATAAAGGAGATTGCTCTTACTCGAGTAAGGAGGTGGACATGAAATCCTTTTCTTACACGTGCACTCTACTACCAGCACACTTTACGAGCCCTTTTAAAATATTAATCTCCCTTCCATAATTGCCTACAGCGTTTTACAAGTACATAGGACACCTGTGTTCTTACTCACAATATTTATCTATGTATCTTTTTTTATTAATCTAGATAAAAGTTTATTAACAATCCAGTCCTGAAGTTTTATCCATATGGGCAGAGTCCCAAAGACTCAACGTGTGAGAATCTAGCAATGGGCTTCAGATCACAGAAATGAGCCCCGAACACCCCTGCTTTCGGAACGCTGCAGCTAATTTAGCACACAGAATTTTCCTTTTCTCACTTATAACTGCAAAGATGACATTTCAAATTCTGGTGCATGCAGCCTACATAACCAGTCCTCATTTTCACCAAAATATCTCATTTTCCAGTAATTGCATTTTGCAGCTGTAGTAACTAACTACGAAGTTACGCTCCGTTTATGTATGAAAAATGAAAGCACTTGAGCGAAGAATACAAAGTGAGCTGTTCTCTTTGTTCCCCAGCAAAGAGGAGATAAAAGCGAGACTCCAAACCAGTCGATGTAACAGGATACCCGCTGCTTTCCGTCAATGGCAGCTGCGCTGAATCAAGGGATCTCACAACCTGCCCTACCCTTTTGCAATTTTAAAATGTGGGACAATCGTCGTTTCTGCGAATTGATTTGAGAACGGTGAGTCAGCTGCAAGGCTGGTGACTGCCCTCATTACAGCAAGCAGGAAACACCGTGGCCTTCGTGGAAAATAAAGCAGTAAAAAAGCATTAACATGCGCTGCAGGCGATGCGCTGCCAAACTTCAGGTTTCAACAAAAACAAAAACAAACCCCAAACAATCCAAAACCAACCTCCGATCGTCAGAGCAAGTTAAGAAACAAGGCACCTAAACCCATCTGAAACCCTTTCCAATTTTCAAGGGAACACACGACATATTTCAGGAGGGGAAAAAAGTAAAAATGAAGTTGTTGGGTTGGTTTTTTTTTTTAATAGCTGCCTTCAAAAAATGTGTAACCAGAACTGGTAAATGATCCAGGATTCTTTTTACAGAAATATGCAGAGCGATTACCTTTTTTTCCTGCCAAAATTAACTGAAATCAGGAACTCTGCCTAGATCAGCTATGATTCAATACCCTGTCAAAATAATCTCGAAGTGAAGATTATCTCCTAGAAAGATCTATTCAGGACAATAACACAGGACAACCTCCCCCAGCGCGAGTCCCAGCTGACAGCAGGTTATTCTCACGGCTGATGTCAGCAGCAGATTCCCAAGTCGGGTCAGGAAATCCAAAGTTACTGTACAGTCGGAAGCAACAGGAACCCTTTTTTCTCGTCCCTCCCTTTCCAGATCCGAATTAAGTCACCGTAGATGATCTCTACACAAAAAAAACACCAGCTGCAAAAGTCGGCTAGTGACAGCACTGTACGATCAGCTCTATCCAGAAGACACAAATCCTCGTGATACTTTATATATCGGCAATAGGCCTCAGAGAGAAACTGCCAGATTTCTTGGACCTGAGAAAACAGCACCAGAAAATTGATCAAAGTATCCTGAATGCACCAATGTGGTTTTTGGGGTTTTTTTTTGGGGTGGGGGGGTGTTAAAAAAACCCTGCTTATTGACAGCCAACATCCAGCAAAAAATATGACACTAACTGCTTAAAAAAGAAAACTTCTAAAAAATGCACCATATTCCATTCTAGATCTAGATTAAAGGATCTTGGCCCATGACTTCTCTTCTGGATGAAAAATGATATATTGAAATAATATACACAACAGGTTTATTACAGGCTGCTATTTCTGTCCTACTACTAAATACTACATGAATCTAAAAAGGTATTTAACCAGAATTTCCTCCGCTCTCTACACATGGGCAAGTCAAAAGACACACATCAAATTACATGTCGCGTAATAAGAACAGCCAGTAACCCGTTCCCACGGCACTCAGACCCCACCAGGCTACTCCAACACTCCAGGCGGCTGTTCTGCCACATTCAGGGAGGAATAATCGGGATGAAAATTCACGAGCTCTGGGCGGAGGGTTAGCACCTCTTTGTCGGAGCCGATTCCAATGCTGACCTAAATATGCAGGTGAGCAGCAGGTAGTTGTTTCGTACACAGGATGCATCCTGCATAATACCAGTTGGTTTGTAAGGAAAAAAAACCCAAACATTTCTCACATCTGTGGAAATAAATATAGGGGTTTTTTTTCCTAGTTAAAAGGAGTTGTTGAACTTGAAGTGAAAGATATCAGAAAACCCAGTCAAACATCTGAAGTTTGTTTGTACAAAGAGATCAAGAGGTAAGAAGCTGTTACCATATTTTGCAGACTACAGGGGAGCAGCTGAAGGGGCTCAGCCCACATGCGCATACCACAAAGAGCCTGAACGCTGTTCTTCCATTTCATAACAAAGCTTTATGTTTTAATTAAGTATATAAGCAGACTCTGGCCTCTCGGTGTGAAAGGGTGGAGAAAGCGAGCTGGGGAGCAGAGCACTACACCCAAGATCCTCTCGGTGTAATTACTCTGTGCCCATCACCCCCGGCTGGCGGTGCAAAGCACGCCGGGATGCGACTGCGCGACATTCTTGGCACTCTTTCAAGCCGCTGAGAACTCGCCACCCAAGGAACTTTGGTTTGTGCATGTCACACACGCAGCCTCAGAAGTATTTAACAACACACAGCTATGATAAGACAATCTACCAGGGCGGGGAAGACCTACTGCACATAAGAGGAAAACAGTCACAAAAAGCACACAACAAATTAAAAAACCCCCAGCATTTACTGCTCTGAAGAAAGATCATTAAATACTGCAGACCAGTAGAATTAAGACATCCTCTTTCCCTTAACTTTTTCTGTCTTACCCAGAGAGGAGACTTAAGAAATGTCCTGCTGGGCTCGAATCCTAAATCGAAGAAATTAAATTAAATGATGTTTAAAGGCCATGGGAAAGTAATACAACCATGACAACTCGCTGTCTTTTAGCTGGCCAAATAACACAGGCCGTTTGCAGTAATTTTGCCAGTCTTTGACCAGTAAGGTAAGATACAGTCTCCAGATAGTATTTACCATATATTTAAACCAGGTCAAGTGACTGGCTTATTAACATCACATTTTAATTTCTGTGACAGGCCGTATTAATATATTCATTTTAGTCATTTTATCACGATGTCTGACACCCGAACTTGGATGAGAAGCAGCCAGCTGAAATCAATCATGGAAAAGATGAAGATGCTGCTAGAAGGACAGAGGACCGCTCCCACCCCCAGAACCACCTCTCCACTGGAGCTGCATGCTCTGAGAGTTTCAAGACAGCCATGGGCTCCTTTTAATTCTTCCCTGCATCTAAATAATCCACTACGATTGCTAAAAATATATATGTTTATATTAATCCATGTCTAGCAGTTGTGCCCAGCCCACAAGTCAGCGTTACCACCTCGCTTCTCGACCTACGTCCCTCTGTCCTCAGGCTTGAACTTCATGCAGCCAAGAATAAAAAACACTAACCCGGGAAAAAAAAAAAAGTCTTGGTTACAAACACATCAGCCTATCTACGTAGCAAACAGCTGACTCAGCAACCAAGAGCTTACTACTGCTGGGAAGACGCTATTCGAGCCCTCTGCTCCCCGCACTGGCTGTTAACTCGGCCGTGGATGGGTTTGGTGTTGAACTTCGGAGCAGCTGGAGTTGCCTCCCTCGCCAGCCACCGCCGTTTCGAAAGAGAGATGATCCCGGGGAACGCTCACGCTCCAAAAGGAAACTCCGGGAAGCTGGAGGAAATGCTTTCTCAGCAAACAGCCACGGTGACAGAGCTTGATGGTGGGAAAGATTAAAGTCATTGAGGCCTTGAGGGTGAAGTACAAAGCCAGCTCTTCGGCGTAGCTTTCCCACAATTAAACTTCCACCGATGCAAAGAGGGAAGAAAGAGGGTGGGTGTGAGAATGTGCGAGCCCAAAGAACCTCTGGTTTTTTAACACTACCTCCATCGAGGGAAGCCTTGGGTCAAGAACCAGCCCCTGCGGGAAGTCCCGCTGCAGCTACCCCAAACTCCCATCTCCTCCCACCGCACGGGGCCTCAGCCGAATTATTTCGAGCGCTGCCGAGACCTGCCTGCAGAAGAGCTGCCGCTCAAGGCTGCCAGCACTGATAAGCCTGCAATCACAGCGTTTTTTAAAAGAAAACGGCGGGGCAGAGTTCATCGCTACGGCAGAGGAACAGCTTGTTCGGTCTAGAAGAAAAATTGCTTTCAACCCTTTGGCCAAACTTAGCGTAATGCCGTTAAAGTAAACAGCTTTTGCCAGCTATCTGCAGACAATTTAAATTAATATTTTGCAACTGTCACCTCAGAGTATGAAATCTTTTTAAAAAAAAAAAAACGTATGTTAGTTGAAGACTCACGGGAGGTAGGTATGTCTTAACATCCCTGCATTGCAGATGGAAAAATAAGGTAAGAGGAGGCCAAGAGCTTTGCCCAAGGTCATTCAATGAATCACCGAGGGAGCAGGCTGAGGAACTTGATCTCCTGGCTTGCGGGAGGCCCAATCTTTTCAAAATACCAAGACAGCAACGTTAAAAGGCACTTTCCTAAACAACAGCTGCACTGTGTTCATGAAGGTATCTACTAAGCACCTTTAGAAAAAGAACAACCCTACTCCAAGTATAAGCCAGCAGAGTGAAATGCCATCTAAAATGCCACACTACTGCCTCCAAGTATGTTACTACATGTTTACTTGAGGAGTAAAAAGCAACTTCTTTTGCCTTAAAAGCACTGTCAACTGATTTCCTGGGAATAAACACTTCCGAATACAATTTTAAAAGCATTCAGCCTTAACTATAGTGACGTCATGTTGAGCGCTGGGCATTTTTCAGAAGAAAAGCCTTTTTCGTACATAGGCTAAACCCAAAAAGGCACCAGCTCTGATTCACCCCCAGGTTATTTCAGTCTTGCAGAGGTATAAATTTTTTTTTTTTTAACATAAAGCTGTTGGTAGATCACGGCAAACAGACCCGCAAAATTAATTCCCTCTTCGTGTTTTACAACAGCATCGCACCTTGCCTTAAAAAAAAACAACAACCCAAACCAACCCTGGCACTATTTTTATGCCCGACATTCCTCATTTGTCTGGCCCCGCACACACCCCGGCGACTCCACCCTCGGTGGCTCCTTACCTCCCGCTCCCCGGGGCCGCTCTCCCTGCCTGCGCGGGCAGCAAGCCCCTAACCTTGTGCTCTGCCCTGCCAAAAGGCGGGTGAGATCATCGCCTCCCTCGTCAAGGCACTGGTTTTTAGCGTTAGACAAAATGCCATTTGTTGAAAATTCCCGATTCGGAGGCATTTTGAAATGGCGCATCCTGTCGTATAAACAAATGGGATTGTTCTTCGGCTGGGAGTTGCAATGAAAAGCATGCCAAGATACACAGCTGATAAACAATGCCTCTTAAGTAAAATCGGGAGCATGGGAAGCTTAATATAGAAATTCCATTTATGGCAGATAACACCGTGGAAGTTTAGTACTTCTAAAAATGGTCACCATTGTCCAAAGAGCAAAATTTAAAAGAAAACAGACAAAGCAACCCTAGTTCTCCATCAGAAATAAGGACATTTATTAAGGGTGGTTTTCTAACAGAATTTCTATCTTCTACATCCTTCTAAAGAATTTCTAACTTCTACAGCCTTTTAAAGAAATGCCACAGAGATGAAGGGAAGAATATTTTTGGAGTTGTTTTTTTTTTTAATATGCTTTTTTAGACCAACTACAGCAACTGGAAGATGCACACAAATACTTCGTCAAACCGGAACAGTAGCTGTTATTCTCATGTAAAGGGCTACTTAAAATGGAAGGCCTGGGAAAAAAAATGTCATTTCTGTGATCTCAGACAGCATACATTATGAAAGAGAAGGCATTTGATGAGTTGTATGCTAAGGATTAATTTGCCATTTAAAAATGCAGAGAACAGATGGATCTCTTGGCTAGGACTAAATTTGGGAATTACTTCATTTTCTGCCCACATGCAAATAAAAATACAACTAAAAGTAGAACTTTCTGTGAAATTTCACATGGGTAGAAAACACTTAAGTCACGAAAAGAAAAAAAACACCAACAATCTTTATATGAAACAGGTTAAGTGCTTCAGCCTAATGAATGTACATCATGTTGGTGGGGGAAAGAGGTCTTTACATTTGTCAAGCAACTATATAGAGTAATGCCAACCTTAGAAATTAAAAAAAAGCCCAAACAAAACAAAACCAGTATCATCCAACAGAGTGGGTTTTGTGTTTACCTTTTAGGAGTAACTTCCGAAAAAGCACCCTATTGTAATTTAATTCAGCAGTATTTGTTATGATTTAGTGATTAAACCTCTACATGGTCAAAAGTCCAGGGACTCGCCTTCCCAAAAAACCCTGGGACAGTTCCATCACACTAACTAGAGATCATAAAGCAAGGATGGGAACTTGGGTATTTGTGAGAAAAAACGCAAAAGTAGGGTAAAATGCAAATGAAAAATGCCTTACGCCCTCACAACTCCCCAGACTGACTGCCCTTCCACCCCTGGCCTCGACACCGCACGGCAGCGGCAGCACAAGAGTTCCCCGGGCTGGGAAAGGAGGAGCACTGCGAGGCAATTCAGCTGGTGCACTGGAGATTACGGGACAGAAGAAAAGTCCTCTGAGGAATTCCCACACGCAAAGCCTACGCGCCCCACCTGCACGCTTCCCTTATGGGATTTAGCGCTGACGGGAGAGCAGACTTTAAAACCTCCAAACCACAGCAGCACAGCGAGGCACAGTCTGCAAAGCCAGTATTAAATAAGCATCTCTTTTTTTTTTTCCACACGATTTCTAAAAGTTACAGGGCAACCTGCATACTAAAGAGCAAAACCGACATAAACTACTTCTGAAATAATTGGTAGATAGCATCTATTTGTTGGAGAAACACAACAAGCCATTCCTCACTGCCCTCCGCCTCAAAACAAACAAACAGAAAACTTACAGCCAGCAGTTACCCAGCAAAGCCCTGATAGGCGCAGGATGTCTTCAGCATATTCCCAGGCTCTGAAACAGGGACGAACACAGCTCCGCACGGGTTTAGAAAGCGAAGAGGAATAGAAAATTTGTACTAACCCGATAGCTTCCTTTCTGTGACTATTCATCCTTCACACTCCAGACAACAGGACATACCAGGCAGTAAACAAACATCGAAGGGAGGGACTAACTTCAAAGCAACTGTGTAAATCTTACATAATTTGAGGGTTTGAGATCTTGCAGCAACCTCTTACCAAACGAGGTGTCAGATGATACAAGGAGGTCAAACCTGTAGCAGCCGGAATAAGTAGAGCACTTTGCATCTCTCCATCAGCCCAGCCCGGCACCATTTGTCCGTGGGGACCCGACAGTGCTCATTCTTGGGAATTCACTTTCAGGAGGAGAACAGTGCCTTTCTTTCACACATTATCGCGCTAGAAAAGCTTTCTACTCTCCAACGGACAAAAACACGTGAACGCCCTTATTGCCAGGATCTGCACCTTAATTCCTCGCCTGATTTCTAAAGCTTTTGATGAGGCTTTCATATGTTTCCCCAGGTATAAAAACGATGACAATTACCGGGCATCTGTGGAAAATATAACGCGACTGTGGAAGAAACAAGGAGACAGCCGTGAAAACCACTCGTAGAAAGGATTCTCCAAAAGGTCCTTTTGCTGCCATCCTAGATTTCTCAGCGTCTTCTAGCCAAAATCATCACTTTGAGCTAAATAAAGCAACAGCACACTGAACCCCGGACGTTTTTCAAAAAGAAGGGTTTGAAAGGCTCCAAGTTTCACTTCTCCCAACAGTAGGGAGGAGGGCTCGTGGTTGGAAGGAGACAGGGTGTTTGTTCCTGAAACCCGACAAGCATTGGGAAACAAAAGAACAGGTCCCCTACCTTTGTTACAGCATTCTTGCGAGAAGGAAGGTTTCAGAGAGAAGTCTTGTTTCTTAACGGCACACACACTAAAAGGGCTATTTTTGTTCTTGTTATTAGGCACTTAATAATGGGTTTTATTAATATGGCATCTATACAGCGCATAGTCTCCCTCTTCCTCCTTTTGGAAACTCAGCTTCTGCTTCCTTCAAAGATTTTTAAAAAACAGGACTACGTCCTGACACACAGAAATTGTTTCTCCTCTATACAACATCGAAGACCTCACTTCTGTCCGAGCCTGTGTTTTTCCACTCATAAACGTGTGGCATCCTCTCCTCCGAGCGGCATTACCAGCTGACCGTAATGATCTGGAGAGGGATATCTAATCGCCCACTAAGAAGCTTTCATGCTTAAAACCTTGATGCCATCATTAGTGGTTTCGGCACTTGCGACGTTGCAGACGGTCTACACTTGATGCTTGGATGTTAAGGGCAAACGTAAGCGCATCAGTCACACGGTTAATTCAATGGGCAAAAATTGAGGGACAATACTCTTTTTTTTCCCCCAATAAGGTTTATTTACCATTAATTCACATCCTTGTGACCTTAGTTTGAGCACAACATGTTCTGCCTAAAGTTGTTAAGGTTAATGTCCATGTCTCACAAACACACCTCGAAGACAGCTCTTCTCCCGGCCCTTCGGTTGTAAGGGGAAGGTCCTCCTGAAGGTATTACAGCGCCCGCATCCACACCTCTGGCAGAGCCAAAAACATCCTCTTTGGGGAAAAAACCCATATCCCTTTATATTCAAGTCTGACCTTTAAGATGTGAGGGGATGCGCTGTCTACACTTTAATGGAAAGACGTAAGACTGAACACAGGTGGTGGCTGGATTCTTCCTTTGATCATCGTAATGACCGGTATTTTTTCAGGAAGCGTTCAATACAGCCTTCCTCTTTTGCTATTCATCCCTCCACGTGAATATTCATCAGAAATTATTAAACTGACCATTATTCCAAAGGTCTTGATGATGGGAATCCTCTCCCCCACCTTTTGGTGCCTGTAACGTACGTCTCCATCTCAGCCGTCTAGACTCCCTTCATCATCAGCGCAGACAAGCAGGCACTTCTAGACTATGATCCCTCTAATCTATTTTAGCGATGATTCACATCCCAGTTGTATTTCTCTCGAAGAAAAGGGGAATCTGGACCATTCACACAGAGGGAGGCACCCGACACAGCCTATCGCACTTCACCATTTCCCTGTTTTGTTTGGCTTTTTCGGGATTTGCTTTCCGCTGGCTCTGTCGGCGTACAGCAGGAAGAGAACAGGAGGCAGATTTCTTCCTGCCTTCAGGATCCCTCAGACTAAGCCTGGCTTCTGAGAAGTAACGCGGCCAGCTTCAACTTCCCTGACCTCAGCTAATTCTTTCCTTCCCTCAGCCTACTCAAGATGATTAAGCAAAATACTTGGAAGGGAATCAAAGCCTTAAAAACGCAATTAGAAGTGACCATTTTGTTAATACACGCGCACGCACACACAACCCCGCAGTCAAACCCAATCTACCAACAGCACCAGACCTTCCGGTGGGAAGAAAATCAATTCTCAGCAGCTCCCGCGGGCTTAACGAAGAGCCCAAAACCAGCAAAACTCAGGAGGACAATGTCTCCCCTGAACGCTGGCAGGAGCAATGCCTTCCACGCGGCTCCGGTTTCTCCCACCGTTCCTAAAAAAGGACATTAGGAAGACCTGAAATTGCCAAACCTCACACCAGACCTGCAGCTGTCCACAGGCGACTTAGAAACATTATTTTTAAAACAGGGCAGGTCTTTCTCCCCCAGCAGAGGATAAGGCGAGTTCACACGAGGGTCTGGGTTTAGCCACCAGAAATCCTCGTATTTGCTAACAAAGACTGATCTAATTGCAAGAAGCCTTTAATAATCTCTTTAACAGAATGCAAAACAATGAGATGCTCTAAAGAGTTATTCTCGTAATAAAATAGACATATTTTTGTAGGACACCTTTCCTTTGCTCCCATCCCCCACACAATGCATTTTTCAGACTCCCAACCTGAAATTAATTTGGAAAAAAAACATAAAAAAGGAAATCTTTCTCCGCCTGTAGAGGCAAAGAAATCAAATGCACGTTGAAAAAGCAGCAGCAGTTAAGCTCCGGGGCCGTGCTACAGAAACAAAGACTGACAGACCAGATTTAGATAATCACCTACTTCTGCACATTTAGGAAGAGGTTTAATTGCTTTGTCATTTAGAGTCCAGCAATTACCAACTGCAGGGGATGGGGGGGGGGCTATTAATTGCCACAAAATGTCCACTCTTTCTTGGGCAGCTCATACAAAGAACACTATGTATAAAATAAAGAAGCCACCTGACTTGACAGTAATGTTTTAAAGCATTTTATTGTATATTCATATAAAAGATAGGGGGTGGGCTCGTCCAGAGGGGCTAGCAACATTGCAATTTCTATGTTATTTCACAACTGCATCCTACCTGCTTCATATCGTGGCAGTGGTGGTGTTAAAATGTGGGGGCAGGCTCCAAAGTCACCCCTTAGGGGGGATTTTTGGGGCTCATTCCTCCAGTGAGGGGGAAATGGGCGCTAATTTCTAGAGAGGGCGGAGCATCAGGCGCTGAAGGGAGGTTTCAAAAAATAAAAAGCGACCCAGAAACTCATAAGGTTGAGGCTGAGAGCCCGGTTACCTCCCTCAGACCTCGCTTTTTTTACACACAGGCGCTGCTGGTTCACTGCGTAACCGCGGCGCTTCCCTGCGCTGTGTGAGAAATAAAAATAAATAAATAAATAAATCTTCACGCAAGAGCGAAAGCCGCTCCAGCATTAGGGGTTGAGGTTTTTTTATATTAAAAAAAAAAGGGGG
>VZSZ01001291.1:40140-67226 GCA_013398815.1 Ibidorhyncha struthersii
CATTTGTGTGTGCACGTACAGGTAGGCTTTTCAGGCCGTCTTTAAGAAGGGAGGGTGAAGGTTTGCTTTCTGTATTTTAATCTCGGCACAAAAATAACCCCTCTCTCTTCAAAGCTCTGTGAAAATTTTCTGCCCGTGCTCAATTTCAAGAAACTTGATATACTCCCAAGGGTAAAAAAAAAAGTGTTTAAGAGGATGGTCTAGGTTATATTTAGATGAGAAGCAGCACAGGCTGACATGAACAGAAACACAAGAAAGAACAAAGTGAAAATGCTCGACAGTCGGTAACAAAAACCTGAGAGCATCTGAGTTGGATTTTATTTTTAATTTTCCTTTCCCTAATTCACATTTCCTTATGCAGAGAGAACATCAAAGCAGCACATGGCTTTATGTGAACAAAAGGTAAAGATTAGGTGTTTCACCTGACTCTTACAGGATTTACTGTTGCCTTTGTGGTAATTGAAAAGGCGGCTTCCTACTCTACGCAATTATTTTTTTTTTTTAATCTTAGGTTAATTCTTTTTCCCATACAAATAGGAGTGTGCTCAATGCTGAAGCCTATGATCCCACAGAAAGAGCGATTAAAAACATTCAGGTGATCTCTGCAGTGCAAAATTTATGTGGGATTATTTAACATCAGCAAAGGCAATCTCACAGATTCTTCAGTAAAGACCAAACAGCCGCATTTAACCTCATTCTTCCTGATTTTTCAGTTGTCCCCCAACAGAGGCATCTCTCAACCCACTCAAAAACCCTAAATCCCATTCTAAGTCAGTGATTCATCACTTGCTGGCAGACAAACTAAGCGGAAAAGAGGAGATGAAGACAATGGCAGGGAAAGGTTTGCATTATGTAATGAAACAAAATTTACTTTTTTCTACTTTCACTTCAGTTGTTTAAACAGGCTAAGAAAGTCCCCAACAAAACAAAATACTCTGCAGCGAGGTTTCAGGGAGCCTGTTTTTCCCATGATTAAAATTCTCTTGGCAGTATTTTTCTTCAGTTTATTTCAATATTAAGACACATAAAATAACACATACATACTCCTTTCCAACTCTAACTCATTGCTCCAGAAAGCATTTCATCACAGAGAAATCTAAAATGAAAAAACAATCTCTAATTACTTTATGAAAGCTTTGCCCACTTCTCTTTAGAACTTTAACTATCGCAATTATCGAAAAAAAATCCATTTTCAAACATCTATATGTGCAACTTCTTATCACTGCTTTACTTCAGCAGTACTGGCATGACTGTGCTCTCCTAGATCTTGGTGAAAATAAAGTCACTTTACGTCTAAGCTGAAGTTGCTTTTTTAATTCCAGAGCAAGATCTCTTTTACATTACAAGCTATAGGAAATTATTCATCTAACTAGTAAATCCTCCGACATCCTCGACAACAGACAACAAGCGCTCTTAAAAAAATAAATTTAAAAAAGAAGGCGAAAGGAAATCTCAGGTCACGTTATCTGTAAACTTCCATGCACATACACAGGCGGTGTTCACACTTTCACATTCTGGACATCACCTATAGGAAATCAAACACTTCTGCCAGGAATTTGTAAATAAAAATCCCTTTTCAGCAAGGCGCTTCGCCACGTGCCCAGCTTTTAAGAGCGAAAGGTCCCACTGCTCAGCGCCATGTGGCTCAGTACATCGCTGCAGCAACGCTTTAAAAATAATCACTAACACATGGAACAGTAAGAAATGTGTAAAGCCATTTGATGTTACATAACTGAATAAAAATGCAGAGAAATTTTTTTTTTAGCGCATTAGAACACCTCGACAAGCAGCCTCGAAAAGATCATTTTCTACAAAAAAAACGGGGGGGGAGGGGGTGTGGTGTGTGATTTTTTTCCGGAGGTTGGGCAGGGCACAAACAAAATCTGCTTCGCTTCCCCATGGGATCACACAGCTTCCATGCATATTCAGCTTCTTCCATGACACAGTACAGAAAATATGTTTGCTAATATATCATTTGTGGTGCACGTTGGAATCAACAAAATGGAGAAATGAAGGCTTCTGGTGGCGGAAAAATCAAATACCATTTTTGAGGGTTTTTTTACTCTTTCAAGGTGATTAAAAACAAACAAAACCCAACGATCTTTTTTCCGTAACAGGGGTGGGGAGTGAGAAATCTCACGTCAAGACAACTTCAAATAATGCAAACTCTTCCTCAAGTCCGCGCAGGTGACACCATCGGACAAAGCGGCTCCTGCAGAAAGCATTCACCTCCACCAGGTGCTTCCCCACCTCGGCCCGACGGGCAATTTCTGAGAGGCCACAAAATACACCAAATAAAGCTCTGCTTCAGAGAATACGTTTTATTTTTACCGTGTTCTTTTTGGTCTTATCTTCTACATGACTCCCTGGCAGCTCCCATTACAAATGCCCTGTAAAGGCCTCTGAATACACAATTAAAGCAAAGCTCAGCTAAGATCCAATGCAACAAACTCTGAACCTTTATGAAATAATGACTTTTTTTTTTTTTTAAAGCAATCTGCGGGGCATCTTTCCTCACGTTATTATCCAAGAAAATCATCTCCCTTTAATGAAAATCCTATTTACTTCACACGACTCTCTGAAAACCACAAAGAACGAAACCCAAACTTCTCCTTCGCCACCCTTCTGCTCGTCTTTCACAGCACCTGAAGGACGCACAGAAATTCCCACAAGCGTTTAACACCCACAAGTTTTTACAGGCTCCAGCGTTTGTCCCCAAACATTCCTGCCAGCCTGGGTACCGGACCCACCTCTCTACCTAAACACAACTTGTTCTGCCTCTTCCACCCTGCCAGCTGAGACAGACAGGACAAGAGTCGAGTGACAAAGCTCTTCAAGACATGCAATTTCAAAAGAATTCAGCATCATAAAGACCTTCATAATTTCACAGCGTCACAAAATTGGCCATTTCCACTTGTAATAAAGCCGTAAGAGGATCTCCAGTTTGCTAAAACCCCTGAGAAATACTACAGAAACTGCAAGAAGTAATTCTTTCCCAGACAATAACAAACCATCCTTAGTTATTCCAGATAAATCCCACTCCAGAAATTAAAAAAAATAGATACAGAATTTGATAAATCGATCCGGGGGTGACACAGCCAGAATTTACTACCCAGGGTATGGAGATGGAAATAAATTTCTGCCTGGTCTGGGCGTGTGAAACCTGACTATATCGCACCTTACCAGTAAAAAGGGGGGCGAGGTAGCTTTCGCTCACCACAGGGTCCAAGGGGCTTACATATTTACATTGCTAAATGCAAAGCGTGTTAAAAATTAAACAGAAAAGTCCACTTTTGCTTAAAAAGACTTCAAGGCCAGGTGGGGTTCTGCTTTACAAAGTAAAGGTATGGTTAAATGTTTATTAATATCCAACTCATTGCTTAGAAACATGTAAAACTCCTTTCTGATCCTTCAAAACTAAATATATTGTCCACCAGATTCTATTACTTGCTCTATTGAATTTGAATTTACTGTATTAGTAAGAAAAAAAAAATGTTTATTTCCCGTTCCTCCCAGAGTATCATTTAGTTTTCCATTACTACAACTAGAAATTGCCAAGAAAATGAAATGCTGCAGCACAGCAGACACTGCTTATCTTCTGATTACATCTTTTAACTTTGCTCCAGCAGGATCATATTTAGCCCTCTCAAATGCAGAGCAGTATTTCATCCCGTCTCAACATCCCAACAACGACATTTTATAAATATTACGAGTTTCTCTGACTCCCCTCTATCCATTCTGCAACAAGCAAAGGAGCACCAGAAGAGATATTTTTTTCCTGCTTGGCATTTTTTTAAACCTTAAATGTAACCAGGGCTCCTTTCAATTCATCTCCTCTAGGTTTTTTTTCGGAGACCTCTGGAAGTCTCACCCATTTTTTTAAGCTGTAACAAGTGTGAAAATCTCTGACAAAGGGTTGTCTTTATCTAAGCATTAAGATCTCATTGAGAGAGAGGTGTAGAAATAAACAAACAAGCCTTCAAAGCAGCCTAAAAGTCATCTCAAATATTCTAGAGGTGCCCTTCTCTCCACCTGCTCTCCAGCCAAGACAGAACCTGCATTTCTAAATCCAGGAGGAGAAAACAATTAATTAAAAGAAGTAAATACATCTTTGCACAGTTCTTTAAACATCGGGAGTGTGGAAATCGTATGAGGAGAAACGAATTCCCTCATCTTCCCTTCTGCGCATGCTCCCCAGCGTCAGCCGATCTAACCCTTCCACAAGGTCCAAGGTCAAGCAGGTAAGATTTTATGACACTAATAACCTTGATTAGAGAATTACAAGTGGTAAAATTCCATTCACAGTGATAATCAAAGACGAAGTAAGTATTATACTGGTATACTTCTTTACTTAATGAATATTTTCCGTTTTGGAAAAGAACTGGTGTATGCAAAGGAATCGTTTCCAACTGGAAGCCGTTCTGAAGAGCAGAGCACAGAACATGCACGGGTGCAACTGTACGTTCATGGTTTCCACTCTTAGGGTTAATTCACTCTTAAAAAACTAAATATCCCAGAGGCATTTCAACAGGAATTTTCAAATTACTAAAAGAAATCCCATTATTAGCTCTAGTGGCCTTATTTTTTTCTTATATGTAGTGTATAAAGGCACACAAATACAGACCTATCGCGGCTGTTACAGAACCGAGGACACGGCCGTATCACTGGGAAATGCATGCTTGGATTTGTTGGAGTTTTTTTTATTTTTTCCAAGTCTACAATTTTTGCTGTGAGACAACAGGGGGAACAGAATGGAAAGGCAACATATCAACCTTTTAAAGATTAGTGGTGGCAGAGAATGAGAGGAAACTGGACAATACTACTCATCACTTCCCAAAGTGTTTTCAAAGGTGTCCTGTAAAAAGCAGTTGACCTTCAAATTTGCTTATTCCCTCACTGAAGCCAATAAAATATTTACCCCATTCTCCACAGACGCAGGCAGCAGCCAGGGGTGTAGCGAGGCCTCGTGTCCGTACATCCCCGCTTTGCCTAGCGAGCACCTTACAGACGCTGCGCAAATCCACCATGGAAAATAATTAACGACGGCAACAGCATTCCCCTTGGATCTGCTTCCTGCCAACTTAGCCCTTTTACATTTCACGCCGGTTTACTTCTACACCACTGAGTAACACTTTGCCATGAAACACCTCCTATTTTCACAGCCTGGGCTCGCAACTCCTCGGAAAACGACCCGCAAAACCCACGGGACGGTCGCTTTGGGTCGGGCAACAACAACCCCGCATTGACCTACCTGTCGCTGCTGGTACTGCTGCTGCTGCTGATGGAGTCGCTGCTGGAAGATCTGCTCCTGGATCCGCTGCCGCTGGGGGAGCGGGTGGGTCTGGACGCCTGGCTGGCCAGCCTCTGCGGCGACTGGGTCCTGGACTGGGACGAATGCGGCGACCGACTCCTGCTGTGCTGGTAATTCCTCTCCGGCCTTCTGCCTCGTACCTCCCGTGTAATATCATCCCTGTAGATATCCCTGTGTACCACACTGGGCAATGTAAACTGCTCCCGGGCCCTAGGTTCGTAACGGGGGTCGTGAGCATCAAAACGGTTTGGACTTCGACTCCGAGAAGTATAATAGAGCCCGTGTTGTAAAGTCCGCTCTCGAGGATCTCTATAGTAATCCTGATCGTAATGTCTCGTCCGATCAAATCCTCCCGTCCCCCGCTCATGGTGTCCATAGGCACTATGTTCATAAGCACGCTCCCTGTTATCTGAAGCCCTGCATTTAGGAAGGGGGAAAAATATTTCATCAGAAAGGGGCAAGCACAACTAAAAGCAAATCATGCAAACATTCACGTCAGCACTGAACTTATTTCTGCGACTGCTTCTCCACTAAACAGCAATAACCTATCAAGCAAACACTGACAAACTTTAAAAACATTTTACTTGACTCCAAAGTTATATTCGTATATGATAAAGCTGAGCAATCATTTTGTTTTAATCACAATATTGGGCTTTCATGACCAGCATCTTGCCTGCACAGGAAAAAAATACTGCTTCCAGTGCAGAACCTTCATTTGTGTTTTTTTCTTTTTCTTTTAAATTCTGTAAACAAGAAAAAAATCATTTTTGTGGACATCATAATTACCCCCNGTAATTACTGGAGCTCTTCTAATTATCCTTTTGCAAAAACGGCATCACAAATTGGGCTGTAGCCATGAAAGCCTCTGTGCAAAGCATGACCCAGAGGTAAGAAGCTGCTTTCAAAAGGGGTAGCATAACCCATAGAGAAGACCCAGAAAATTAGGGTTTTTTTGTTGCTGTTCTAAAATGTTTCATCCTCTCAGAGGGAATTTTGCTTTTATCAGACTGCTACACTTGATTCTCATCAAAGCTGCATTCGCTAAAGAAACATCTTGATTACTAGTGCAAGGGTACAGGCCCCCAAAAGACCCTAAACAAGGAGCATAAATTAAATTTTTCAGTAGGTGTTTTGGTTTGTTGAGACTGCTATTGTTACTGCAATCACAGGATTAAGATCTTCACAAGCACACTACTTTCAAGTAGCTAAGGTCCATTTTGTTTCAGTATTTCCAACATTTTGTATGTCAATTGAGAAAGGCTCTATGTTCTAAGAAAGTTAGTGTGATCTCTCCAATAAAGAGATAGTAAAACCGACAGGTGAAGTTAAAAGAACATTACAAACAGTTTAGTAGTCTAATTTAGGTAAGTACCAGGACGGTATGTCTAAGTTACGTCCGCAAAATGAAAGATCAAGAATGCTTACGTTGAACGTTTAAAAAATACTTGCAAAATTCTAAATATGTCAGGGTAGCCAAAGGTAATTTAAAAATTTAATTATCCATCTTATGAAGGACGTCTCAACCTTTTTTTTTCAGCCTTCTCTCTCAGATTCTTCCTTCAGAATCAATTACTAGTCACTTCAATCCCCTGAATCTTAATAACCCAATTCTGCCTTGTGCTCCCTCCTCCTCTCCTGCATCACAGGTCTGTCTTGTATTTAAAATGGCAGAAATATTTCAGGTATCTTTTATAAACTGAAAATGGGATTTGAATCTTTTTCAATTAGCATCTCAGGAAGTTCCTTCCATTCCTTCTCCAATGAATCACTAGATCCTTAATCCTCCAAATATATTCACCCTCTGTTGTTAAATTATAACTAACTTTCAAGCTTTCTACAGAGCAAAGCTCATGGTTTTGCCTGCATTTTTTCTCTCACATTGTAAAAAACTACGTAACCAGTGCAACAGAATTTCATTAGCTTATATATATACGCTTGAAATTCATTGTTGCATTTCTATTTTCATTATCCCTTGCTTGCAACAATGGCATTTTGAAAGATATTTCAGGATCTGGCACAGAAATGCATCTCTTTTTTTCCCCCTTTTGAAGGACCAAGATCAACAATTTTATAAACAATTGCATTTAGCATCCTACAAAATGTTAAACAGTGAAAGCTGATTTAATGAGGTAAGAGAAAAAGCAGTATTTTCTAGAGGGTTACTGCTATATAGCTGACATAAAAGAACAAAGTCCTTATCCGTGAAAAGGACACAGAAGACAGACAGAGGAGCTAGCAGAGCTGAAAATCTAATGGCTACAGTGCTTTTTTGATTTATCTATTAGTACTAAGTACTACTGGAGTTAGTGGAAAGAGAGGGTTTGACTTGGGTTAGGAGAGGGGCTAATATACACAGGGCAGGACATACCAACCTTTTCCAAGTGTGGAAACACGACCTATATTCCCAATTAAATCTAGGGAGAGAATTGTGAACATAACTTCCCCAATTTTGGCCCCTCTTACAGGGGTAATCCACCTTCTTAATGGGCAAGGGTGTCAAATGATATTTTAGATGAACCAACAAGAAAAAAAAAAATCTTAGTGACAAGACAAAAAAAAAATTCCACTGGAAGGAAGTAGTCCCAGACTGAAACCATAACTCTGAAACCCCCAGACTTCTTTCTTGAGACAGAAGGCACTTAAATAGATCCATTATTTTAATTTCCAGCCCTATGTCTGAATCAAGCAGCTGGTAGAAGATGACCCAATGCACGAGGGCACTCATCGCTGCTGGCCAGCAGGCATCCTCTAGCCGCCTTTGTAACCATCCAGCCCAGTCATTTCTCACTGGCGTATCCACAAACTGGTATTAGCGCCACGTCCTTAAAACTAAAGTATGTTTAATGTGGAGCAGCAAAGAGCTTTTTAAGAGGCTAGATAGTAATCCACTCCCCATGGCTACTGGCGTCTTGACTGTATACCATCCAATAAATTCAAGGCAGTAGTTCTTATCCCAGCATTAAAAAAAAAAAAGCACCACTATAATTTCCAAAATTTAGTCATGTCCATCATCTCTTTTTGCCAATACCATCAGAAAGCATAATCCCAATAACTTGGAAATGATGTAGATCCAAAATGGAAACATCACAAGCTGCCTTCGGTCTTCTCCATCCAAGCGTTATTTCCATGGCTAAGTGTTGTCTGTAGAATCCAAGGGGCTGCATCATTAAAGTCTACTAGAAATTTTGTGGTGACAATCCAATTAACATACCAACTGCGTACAGTGAGAACTGAGAACTAGGCATCAAGCTTTCACAGAATTTTAGGTTCTAGTATTCCGAAGATACTCCACAGAGAACTTCACCACATGTTGTAGAGTAAGATAGCTCCATCTGGCAGCAGGGATACATCCGAGCAAGGCCTTAATATTATCCAAGAAATGGAATCATTACTTCTAGAAAAGAGTAACTCCAATATCGATGCTGGCCAAAGGAAATCTTCCATTTTAAAACCACCTTATTTCAAGTGTAGATATCCAACCAGCTGCAGAAAACATCCTCTATGGATCCACAAGGTACCAGCCACTGGGATAGAAATCACTTCCGTTTCCAACCCAAAATAGGAAACATAGATAATTCCCAAAATTTTAAATCCATCTGGGGGCCCTAGATACGAGTTTGTGTTTCTCACCATATCAAATACAAAATACCTGCCTAGAGAAACCTTGGAACTTACCCATCAAGTCTCCGCTCATAACGTCCTTCCCGTGCATGAAGCGATGGTGGGGGGCCGTAAGTGGGCCCCCCACCACCTCCTCTGAACCCAGAAACCTCTCTACTACGAGATGCTATGGAAACTGTATCATCCAAGCCCCGAGCAGCACTGGGAATGGTTCCTGGTTCATTATAATCCGTCCGTAGGTCTCTATCTCCCATTTTGTTGACAGAGTTGTGTGCCTTCTGCGCACTTTTGATGTCCACAAAATCCACAAACGCTGCCACTCCGCCTTCCGACCCCCTCTTAGGGAGTATTTTGACACTTTCGACACGTCCATATCTGGAAGAAAAGCAAAACAGAGCACGTATATTAGTGCTGGTAGAAAAAGACCACATTTCACAACATTGCCTCCCACAAAATTAACATCGGTTCCAAACCATTCGCCCTTCCCATACGGTGGGAAAACCAATCTCAAAGCACGGCAGAGGTTGGAAGACGCATTTTCAAAAAGAGGAGAAAAGGCAGCTAGACTTTCCATCACTATTTTCAAAACTCCTCTCTTTTGGTTAGTGTACCATGAGATCGCCCTTCTTATAACAACAGAGGAACAGCAGCTGGAGAAATAGAAAGGTATTCGAAATTAGAGCAGCCCTTCTCATTTTTAATCTGACGAGCAAGACATAATTAAAACAAAACTGTGTCACAACAAGTAAAAATAAAGACAACCCGACAATTTTCTTAAGAAAAAAAAATGACCTTGACACAGCAATTCCACTACTCCAATCTATATTTAATCCATTCAGTGCTAGAACAAGAGTCTTCATTCTGATCCTCGTTCCTGATCTCAAACCCGTTAATTTACAACAGCCTCGCGGGACACTTCTGAAGCGCGGCGACAGGGGCACCCCCGGAGCAGGGTGCTCCTGGGGTTCAACTTTACATCCCCCGCAGTGAACCAAGCCACGCAAGGAGCACGCTGAGGAAAGCTGACGGGAGCGTGATGCCACCCTACTTATCTACGTTAAGTAATTGCAACACAGGCACTTACGGATGAGCAAACGTCTGAAAAAAATAAACACAAACATGTTTGTGCACACAGAAAGCACGATGTAAAAAATGTTTTCAAATAACTTGCATCAACTCATAGCAACAAAGGATAAAATGGGAAGTAAGAGCACAGCAACTTTTTAAAACAGCCGCAAACTGCAGGTCTCATCTGGGCTGCTCATTTATCTCAGCCAAGAGGTTTTGAGCAAAACAGGTAAGGGCTTTCACTGCAGTTGTTAATCCGTGACAGACAAAAGGTGTATTTTTTAATGCGCTAACAAACAGGAAAGGGACACACAAATAAAAAACTAATCAAGAAATATTTGTAAACGCTATGAAGAATCATTGTGAAAAAAATTTTCTATTCCCAAAGGCAGCACAATGCTGAAGAGATGTAAACAGACCTTAAACAAGAAAAGCCATTTTCGGCTATGTGCACAGGACTAAGCTAACACAACCGCCTGTCCGAGGAGCAAATGCTGTCGGAACCTGCATCTGCCTCGGGTTTATGCATGGCTTTCCATACACCTTAAAATTTCATCATTGTTGTTGGATGACTAATCCTTAAATACGACTTGAAAACCTGCTTTGCTGCCTGCCAGCTTCTCATTCCAACCTGACCCACTATACTTTATATATAATCTGGTTTGGATTTAGATCTCATTCTTCTCTGGTTTATACTCCACTGAGTATGGCGCGCTGTCCATTAAGGAATACGCGTGCAAACAAGAGCATCTTTCAAGTCAAAAAGCATCTTGTTAGGCATAAAAAGGCAAGGTCGCCAATGGAACGCATTCTTGCCTCTAAGCTGTCCAGAGCAGAGCTTGCCACCCCTGTGCTCCTGGGTACAGCATGGTGACGTTTAATTCTCGGCAGTTTCCTAACCTGTGATACCAAACTGATGCACTGGTAATTTTTTACTCTAATTAAAAGCTGCAAGGAGCAAATAATGGCAAATGGCAGTGCAGGAAAGGTACTCCTTGAAGTCTGCACTCTTCTGAAGTTGGATATGGTTATCTTGCCTTGAAGGCAAGATTCAGGAAGACCAGAGAAGTAGAGAATATGGTTAATAAAATTTGTGTGAGGAACAAAATGGCCTAATTGGAGATGGCACATGTAAAGAGAGAAGAACCAGGAAAGGAAGAAGGGGGCAGGAAAACACGAAAGAGCCTATTTGAAAAAATGTACATGCCACGAATGAATATGACAAAAAAATAATTAGGTATCCCAGTTAGCATCACCCTTTAACATGCGTTTCAGCTCCGGTTCTCTACAGACAGCAAAGAAGAGATGTTGTAGTAGGGCAGAGTGCTCCAACTCCAATATCCATTGAGTTTTTCTTCTAAATAATGTAATTACAGAAGCGACTGGTTTGAACACGTACTTTCCTTTTGCTCACTGTTTACACATTTGGTTTCTGGCAACAGAAGCCAATACAGTCTTCGGGCCGGGGGGCGGTAGTATCCTTAGCACTACTCAAAAAACCTACAATCCCAATTGACCTTCTTTCTGACTGCAGTCACCACAGCCTACTGTGTATGAAGTGCCGCCTGCCAGTTACATCAGAAATGGGCTCGGAAAGCCTCTTCCCACTCACCGTCCTGGCAATTCTTTACTTCCTCATTCTGAAATCGTAACACGTACACGTTAACACATACGCACAGACCTCAATTATTTTTCTTTTGCTGCTGAAGATCCAGAATGTGTTAAAACGTTCAAATATTCAGCTAATGCTGCCCAGAAAGCACAGAAGATAGAGAACATCTATGTAATATGCTCCCCATGGACCAACAAAATCACCCAGCAAATGCACAACTCTTGCCGCCGGAGCTTAATTTTTATATTGGGAAAAGTGCACTTTGGTTGCCATTAAATTTTTTTTTTTCCTAAACCAGAATCGGTGGGGGAGGCTACTATTGTATTTCACTGCAGCCACGGTCCTGAATCACCCCACTTGGAGATGGCGCCTTTTAATCCGTCTGTTATCCAGATACCTAAATATACGCTGCGCTTTGGTGTCCTGCACCATACCCTTGACAAGCCCCGAGGATAATCTGCGACAATCGTCTTTGCTGAAAGCGAGGGAGGCAGACGGGGGGAGGAGAAAGGGAGAAGGGGGGTTGGGCAGGGGGGATGAAAGAAAACCGAGAAGGAGAGAGCCCTGAGTATTCAAGGACAGCTGCTGGGAGAGGAAGGTTTGCATTTTCCGTGCCCCAACGTGGTCCTGTGATTACACACATCTTTCGGTCCCCCACCGTGAAGATTAATCTGTCTGGTGATCCGACCCAGCCCCACCCGTTGGCGTCTCTCCGAGCTGCTCCCGTCTTGGCAGATGCTGCCGGGGAGGAGGACTGCATTGAGGGGAGAGGAGGGGAGATCCGCAGTGCTGCATCACCAGACGGGTTTACTGCAGCAGAATAANCTGGAGGGCTGTGGGAGGAGAGGTGGCGGTAACGCCGCGTTTCATTACGCGGATCACACGTTAAGGCAAGATGGAGGCGAACACACTCGGAGGAGCGACCTTTGTCCGGATGCCGAGGGCTGGGAAGAGGGGACAAAAGGCAAGGGGAGGCATCGCCACGACCTTTGGTAATGCTCGCAGAGCGGCTCCTCTCAACCTTCGCCTCCTATCTTTCTTTATACCTGCGCGTCAGCCCTTTCCAAGAAGGCTGTGTTTCACAACCGCTGGCAGACCCAACAGAAAACAAAGAGGCTCATTCGTTCAGCTCCGAATCCGCAGACCCTCACAAAAAAAAGGCGTTTTAGTGCCTCTTCCTGTCTGCAGCTCACACCGATTAATCATTAGCTCCGTACTGTAACGAAGGCGGCCAAGGCCATATTTTCGGAGGGGTTTACAGTTCAAGCAGAGGAGATGAGGACGTGCGAGAGCTGTTATGTCACCGAGCCCCTCCGCCAGCACAGCACAATCATCGCAGCGCCCGGCTGTAAACAGGAATCTAGCGGCCCTTTCAGAAGAAAAAAGTTGCTCGATAATCACTGCTCAAACAAAGCCACGCTAATCCAGCTTTTCAGACAAAGAAAAGGAATTCATAATTTAAGCATTATCGGTTTATTCACTGTAGATCAAAGCACCTCTATAATCAAGCAGCTGAAATGTCTCTGGGCTCTTGGCATGGCTGCTCAGCATGTTTCTCTGGCTCTCCAGCCCTTCCTCCTCCCCAGCTCTTCCTCCTGTACCGGCAGACAGTGCGGCCACGTTGGGAAACACAGCCTCAACCAATGCCAGGCTGGGCTGGTTCCTCCTCCCCAGGGGCGACGTGTCACCCAGACACAGTCAAAGTCACCCCACAACCTTCCCTGCGCAGGGGTATCGGCACCCTGGCACCCTCGCCTTTCCACTTCTAATTAACCGTTTCACCTCCGGTGCTTACTCCAAACATTCATTTTTCTGCGCAGTCTGTGCTGCTCCCGAGCAAAAGCATTTTAAACAAAGGAGGGACTAGGAGAAAGGCAGCCAGCAAATATTTAGTAAGCAAATGTTACCATTTAGCTGCAATATTTTGTAAATGGATTGGGACCTTTACAGGGTGATATATACACGATAGGAAAAGGTAAGTCGAAAGGAGGGAGATTCGCTTTTTTAATTTAAACTGAATACCACTTTAAATCGTATTAGCTCCCTATTTCTCACATTCAGCTCCTCCCGAGCTTGTGAAGACCTTTTGTACGCAACCATTTTCATTCCTGCAGAACCCTGCAGGTCAGCTACGTCCTGGTTTACGAATACTTCACCACGTTTCTATTTAGAAGCCGGCACAACGTTACGCTCCAGATACTACTAAATGCGAGACACAGTGCAAGATCAAAAATCACGCAGGAGTTTGTTGTGCTTGTTTCTGCACCGCTCATTAAGAGCGTGATCTGACAAGACGTCCTGATACAGCGGGACATCTGAACATTTCGGATTCACTTGGATTCACTTTGACTAAAGCCAGATCTCCTCAGCCATCTGAAAGGCAGCGATGATGGTGCTGTGCCACGCTCACGCTCCTTCCCCCTCCGTTATTATATAAACCAGGCAAGCCCCAGCCTGCACTATTCACTAAAACGCTCGCACAGCTTGAAGCTTTTCTTGGCCAATCGCATTCCTCATGCTTTGTTGTTATTTCATAACAAAATAATGTGACCTGAAATAATACTTCTCCAGATGTCTGCGCCTCTTCTCCTCGTTCGTAACTCCACACCAGTCCAATGCCCCATGTTAGGGGCTACTCCAGTCTTGTATTTCCCCCGGCACAAAGCAGGGAAACGCAAGATGTGCAAATACTAAAGCTGCCCATACATAAAGCAGGTTGCTCTCACCAGCTCCAGTGACGTTTTTAGCCAGGCTGCCGACATCCGTTGAACTCCCATCAACACCAGTTCTGGGGTTTTCTGCTATCATGGACATGGGTTTCACAGCCCAAGAACTTGGCCCACCACAATAGGACATTCATCTACTTCCCATCCGTGTAATACACAAAATAACACACCAGAAGAGCAGCAAACCCCACTGCACTGCAGTCTTACCAGCAGCAGGACACCAAGCCATGGTGACACCTATCCTGAAGAAATCCTGCTCCGAGTCCAGCACCAGCTTCCAGTATCACCAGCTCATGACATGAACTGCACAGGGACTCTCCCTCCCACACCACCAACAAAAGCAGTGTTAAATATTCACTGCCTTAAAAGTCCCTAAGCCAGTAACGCAAAGGGACTTGTGTTTTTACACAGGCATTTGCAAAGAATAAGGCACTGTAATTGATCACGAGGCCATTACTATAATAAATAAAATATATCATATAACAGTTATAACATGCTTGGCCAAAGAAAACTACATACCACCACGTTCCATGCTTCATATTCATTACAGCCACATACTTTACTCACCACAAAAAATATTTACATACTTTAAATTTTTTTTAGAAAGAGAATTTTGTATCAAGAGTGGTAAGAGATGGGATTTCACCACCTTCAGACCCAAGTGACACAAGTCTTTGAAATTACACTCTTGCTTCAAGCAACGCACAATATCAGTTCAAAATCACTGGTCAAATACCATCATATGCCTAGCATGGATGGAAAACTTGAGATACAGAATAAACAAGAGGTATTCAAAAATGCACCGACTGCATTATTTGGTTTGGATCCTATCACAAATACAGTAACTGATCTGTAACAGACAGCAAAGCCAAAGACAGACCATAAAGAAGTGTGTGCACAGGGCTGGGATGAAAATAACAGAAGTTAATTGAAATGTATCTTGATAGAAGCAACAAGCAGAATTCCAGAATCCTGGAAAACTACACCTAAAACCCAATTTAACAAACGTGGGGAAGTGTCCCCTGATGAACCACAATTCCTTGGACTGTCACTCAACCCCGGAGAATTTGTCAAACGATATCTCAAATGCTTAACGACAAATATGGCAACGTACATACGGCCGCCCGCCTTCGCTTGCAGCTGCGCTTAAGGGAGACCAAAATCAGTATTTACTACGGACAACTCCGTGCGACGTCTCATTACCGAGGGCCTGACCCAAAGCCGGCTGAAGGCAGTAGCCTTCGTTCCCAAGGGCACCAAAGCACGCTCCGCATGGAGCTGGCACACCAGAACGCTCGGGACACCAGAAATCCTTCACACCAATGCACCGGCATTTCAGTCATATCTTGAAAACTGAAAACTGGCTATTCAGGATTGTGGTGAAAATACTGTGAATATTTATCTAATATACATACACGCACACACCCCTTTGAAGAGCCCGACAGCACCATTTTGTAACACTCCTCCAAACACCTGATCCTCCCCCAATTTTCTGAGGAAATAGGTTGAAGTGAGAAAACCCACTGGGACGAGGGTACCAGCGCAAAGGCTGCCAGCAACGTATGGAGCACTTCCAGCAGCCTCTAGAGGAGATGCAATGTATGGTATTGGCTCTCCTTATCTCCAGCTGCTACATCGCCTTAAAGACGGCTAAAAATAAAACAAATTAAATGCCTCTCTAATTCTACCTTTCTCGGCACAAAATTGCTGTTTCTAACGATAAGCAATCGTGAGCGGCCGGGACAGCTTTCTAGATGATCATGAGCAGGAAAGCTCGTCAGCAAATGATAAATCCACATGATGGAAGGCTTTGAAAACCTTTACTTTCCCAAAGCCAGGCCAAATAAAAGCTCCTCGTATCACAAGGAGCACTGGTTTCCAAGCCATACCGAGAACAGACCTTGTGACAGCAATGATTCAGAAACATGCCCTAATTACCAAGCCCCTGTAATTTTCTAGATTGCAATCTGAGATGCTTTAGAACCTGTTTAGAGTGATCTTTATTGGCTCTGCGACCTTTCGGGGGAGAAAAACAATGTTCTTCAGGGCATTCTCCACAGCTCTCCTAGCAATGAAGATCTTCAGGGAAACCTCGACATGCAGGAGCAGAAACCATCGACGTGTTCGAGGTTACAGACTACTTATAGGGCTGGGGTGAAACCTCGACACGACGCTCCTCACCCTCCCCTCCCGCCCCACCACCCGAGTAACTCGAACCCACACCACTCTTAGGACTCCGCAGCTCCCTTTAGCCCCCAACTGCACTCGACGGGAAATCTCCCAACTCCGACTACAAACAGGGGGTTTGTTAATGAGATACAGCACGTGTTCCTGCCACGCACTGAAAACAGCCCAGGCTTTGTCTACACTCGTAATCCCTCCCCAAGAGATGACAAAGTAGGAAATTAAAAAGCTAGCATAGGCACATTCACTGATACTTCTGATACCTCTGTTATTTAAGAGCAACACGCTCGACATATCAGATAGTCCGGTAGATAACTCTGTGCTGAAATAAGCGCTCACTTCTTGCTTTACAGCTCAGCTGAATGCTCCATTTTAAGACACAAAGTAAAAGTGATTCCTAATTAAGACATTTTGTTTACGTCTTTATTGCAAAGTCACCGTTTGGATACTGCTGAGGTACTGATATACAAGTGAAATTATTATGTCCCACTGGAGAGGGAAGAAACAGAATATTTAAAACCGCTTGTTCATGGTTGCTACTGTGGGTAGCAACTCCTTCTTCCCATAATCAATGCAGGAAATTCTCCTGCATCCCCTGTGACAAAAAATTTTGCCACAGCTGAGTTGTTCTAGCGCATAGGCATCAGGTGAAACTTCAATAAAGATACATCAGTTCCTTGAGATATAAATCTGTTCCACTGCAACACCCCCCCAACATCAAACAGCGTTCAAAAGGAGTCCGAGCAACATTTCAACCTGATGAAGACCAGAGAGGGGGAGACGAATCCGTGCTTTGGTCACCGGGATTCCATGAAGCCGTATGAATAAAAAAAAGCCTCAGGTTGTCCTCAGCACCATCCAGCCAGGCTGCGTTTAATATCCTCGCCCAAGTCAGCAGTTCCACTGCCTGCAACGTCAGGCGAACACAGCATTGCATCAGACCATCCGCAGGCTGCAGTCAGCAGGCAAATCTTGACGGAACTGTAATGAAGGGCTTAACGCAAAATTACCCAGTTAAAGCTGCGTAAATGTAGCTGAACAATGCAAGTTTCTCGTTCGCACGGCCACCTCAGCCAGCCAGAAAAGAGGCAGAAGCTCTGTTATTAAGGAACTTTTCCTAGTTGTCACTTCTGTACAATTAAGGAGAAGCACGCAAGCGTCCGTAGCAGGGCTTATTGGTATACACGTTATTAAAAAAAAAAAAAAAGAAATCAAAGTGGCTTTGTGAGCAGAAATAACGAAGACTCATTTCTTATGGATGCATGTCTTGAGGTCGAATTCTCCAGCGTCCAATAACTGCCAGTTCCCACTGCAGCTTTTCCCACGGTCAGGAACACCTCTCTCCCATGTGGATTCTTTAATGTCTAATAAGGGTTGCACTCTCGCTGCAGCTTTTCTCTCCATGGGGCCACTAATCAGGTCTCTCTCCTCTATTAAAACTGCTTGTTTTCATGAAACTCAAAAGAACGTCGTATCTCTGAGACTGCGATTACCCGCTTCGCTCTGAAGTATAGCTGAAACCAGCTAACGGGTTCGAAATTGATTAAGGAAGATATTATACACAGCAAGACGGCATCAATCTTGCTCTCCAAGCAGATGAGAATAAATATGACTATTTGTAGAAGCCTGAAGAGGTTACAAAAACTGGTAGAAACTCGGCATGTTCAGCTGTGTTGTATCAAGTCCTGTGATTCTTTATCCTCCAGCCTACACAGATGCGCAGTATCACGTTACTACATGCTAGACACAGAGCCACTGAATTCCATCTCCAGGGCATTTTTTCTTCCAGCTTAAAGCACAATCTGCAGATTTTCTTCAAAAATACTGGTGGCAATAGGCTACATTAAATGGTTTCTGCACAGGAATTGCTCAAGCCTGTTCTTTTGTGTGACCGATTTTAGGATTTGTTTGGATTCGATTTTAAGAACACGCTGCATCGCAACTGTACGGGAATCTCTTGATTAATCAAGTTTTTCATTCTTACATGAAAGGGTAATTCCCCATCTCAGTTTTGCTTCTCCAAGCCCTGCTTCGCATGTATTCGGCAGCAGATGGAGGAAAATGCAGAGTCATAACATTATGGTCTCCCCGCCACGCTGCAGAGCACTTTAAATATGTATCATCTTAAGGCTTTCTAAGTCTTCAGGCTCGCTGGTTCATACTTCTCTACTCAAACACAAACTTTATAACCTCCTAGATTTTGTACGTTTTCCAGAAAATGGTATTTCAGAAGAAACTAGAGTTTATCCGTCTGCAGTCTTTAGACCATCCCACCAAGTGACTGGATTGCTCTTTCCCCGTGAAGCACAACTTTGTCTGAACAAGTGACCAGCTTCAGTTCAGCCAACAGGTTCGACAACTTGGAATTCATTTTGGATCCAAGGACTCACGGCCATATTCAAGTCACAACCCCAGAAGCTCACCTACTCCTTAAAGGGAACCATCTTGAAACCGGGGAGGAAAAAAAGTCCCATCAACCCTGAAAAAAAAAAGTCATTTCCCAGCCAGTCCAGCCTCCTCCACAAAGCCCTGCAGTTGAGCTGGCCAGCCGCTCCCGTACCGCCGCACCAGCCAGCCACCCAAATACAGATGTGCAAATGTTATTTTGTTGGTTCGTGACTCACCACTACCATCACCTTGGAGAAAGTGCTTGCTCCTGTGACTAAACCAACTGGCAGCACAATACTCGGCGTGAGCCAGGTGTCAGCCCAAGGGAACTCATATTCCCTGCTGACAAGCGCCTGGTAAGAGCCGGGCACACACTCGGGTGTTTTGTCTGCAGTGACTACCTGCGCTCCAGGCGCTTTCTCCACGGGCGAGAACTTAAAACTTTCCACAACCGAGCTCGTAACCAGCCAGATTTTAATGGCTTTTCTTTTGATGCAACTCAAAGTTTTACAAAGCTGAGCTGAAAACAGACTAGCTTGAATTTCGTCGCAGTGACGGGTGAGGTTTCTCACCTCGGTTTTACAAGCTGACCCAAAGGAGGCTTCACCACACCGAAGAACTCAGCAGACCCTCCTCTCGAGGTGTAGAGGCACTACCAGACCTACAGGGCTCCTCCTGCCGCTGAAGGCTCAGCCAGATACACTGTCCCATCCCCAACACAACCGGGCACATCACCATAACTGCTAGGAAAGCTGCTTTCTAATTTTATGCTGTTTCGGTGAGCAGCTTCACCTTTAAACGCTTGTTTTCAAAAATTAGTCTGACAGGAGCTAGGCAAGAGCGTGAACTGCCAGCACAACCGAGGGACTGTAATCTCTGAATGATGCAGAGGAAGAGATGCTTCCTGAGCTCAGCTGCTGCCAAAACCCAGCATATCCTGCCATACCCGCAACCAGCAGATCACCTACAACACCAGTGCCGAGACCATTTCCATTTTTTAAATGTCGCAAAGCTTCCCTGCTACTAATACTTCCAACAAGTTGCTTTAGAGTTAAGAAAAAGACCAAAGGTTTATTTAGACTTTGATTACAACGAGGTTACTGTGCAGATCGTTAGCTGTCTAGATGCGTATTTAGCTGCCTTTCCAAGAGCAGCGTGTCTCACACATACAAGCACAGATCCCCTGAAATTAAATCAGATGTTGATTACGTATACAAGGGAGATACTTATCCATCCTGAGCTTTTATTCTCCTCACAGTTAGGATGCTAATGAGGCCGGAAGACTTTTTTCCTCCAAAGACGACTACTTTAAACATACAACTTGGCAATTTATTTTTCTTATTTTGCCCTATTAACTATTACAGGTCACCCACAGCTGCCACAGAGAGCCTAAAGAGGGAACGTTTAAATAAGCCTCTATGCGCTTTTTGGCAGCCGTCAGCGTTAATGAGGACGGGAGGTATTCACACCAGCGGCAGGAGCAGATGGACCACAGCTCGGTGCTTTGTGCCACACGGAAGCAGCGATCATCGCACCAAAGACACGTACACCGCAGTTGGGGAAATCTGCAACAGGGACATTAAGTCACTCTTAATGAATCCCAACGACAGAAAACATGACTGGCTCAGTTTTGTACCTGGAGAAAAACTGAAGGTGATTCACCACTTGCTAAAAAAGAATATAATTTACAATCTGGCAATAGTCTTTTTATTGAGCTAAAAGATCATTTCAAACCCAGCTTTGATTGTGTACCTGATCACCTCCGTGACAAGAACGTGGTTTGAACCCAGCTCATCAGGGGATAACAAAAGACATGAAAGCCCTTCTGTTTGGATAGAGGGGTATCCAAGAGGAAGACACACACACACGTTAGCACTGTCTCCATCTGTAAAGAGCCATCAGTACCCAACAGACAGCAGCACAGATCATCTATTCACGCTCCTTCCAGAGATGTTTGGACTTATCTGTCTTTTCAGTGCTGAGATGAGAGCACGTTCAGGCCATTTTGATCAGATTTGGAAGCTCACGCTTCCGATCTAAGTGCGCTTAAAAAAAAAGTGCTTTTGATTTTAAGTTGCTAAACTTAATTAAAAAGGGGAAGAGAAAGGAAGCAAAAAAGCTGCCTTTTGTTCTCAAAAGATGCCTGGGTCTTTAAATAGAAACTGGTCATTGAGACCGACTGCTGCTCTTCTCCCATGATTAGTTTGTCTGAGCGGAAAATTGATGTTCCTTTCACATCCGAATTCTGCTGCACTCTCACCCAAGTCACCATGAACGTTTGGACCTCAGACAAGGCATGAATATACAAACTATAGTACAGAGCCAGCCACGTGCAACGCTACAGGATACACTACCAAAAAGTGAGAAGGATGATGTTTCACCCGAATTCAGAGACACTGCCTTCATATTCAATCTATCCTGTTAACAGATCAGATTGCAGCAGGCCCTGGAATATATCCTGGTATGTTTATGAAAAGCCCATAACAATGTTTATTCTTTTATTAAAGGATGTTATCTTCACACTGCAGGATTTTACAGATTGCACGGGACGATTACACAGTGTTAGGAGGTTAAACAATAACTATGGAAATGTAGAAACCAAAGCAGCTGCTGTGTTTTATTCATCGTACAGAAGTCGTCATCACATCTTAATATATTACCACCGAACAGCACTGGAGACGTTTTTTCCAGACTCGAGGAGACCAGAGCTGCCATTATTCATCAGGCAGACAGAAAGGCAAAACCTCCTGTGCTACCCCAGCGTGTACAAGGTGGGAAACACTACTGACTTGGTAGCTCAGGCAAAGCAAAAAGAAAAAGCAGCTTTTGTCCGATTTTCATTAACGGTTCAAACAGCCTTCAGAACACTACAAAGACTGAGGCAAAGGTAAGGCACGAGGCTGGTTGTACATTGTGAATTTCCATCTTCAAGCTCATATTCCTCCCACGAGATTTCTAAATCGGCATGCCGAAGATGCAGCTAAACTCAAAATCTTATTATGGAGAGTAATCATATTTTCTAGTTTATTCCTCAGTTCATTGTTTAGGAACGTCTGCCCTTGCAGCCTTTGGTTTCAGGGTGTTCTCAGACCTCGGCAAGTTCACTGAGCTTAATAAAAAACACAAGCAAAATATCTCACAAGTGCTTATTTTTGGTAGCTACCAAAACCAGAACGTATCCACCCCACTGCCAGATTAACAATTTACACCCTGGTTGCCAGCAACTCTCCCGAAACCTTTAGGAGTCTAAAACCAGACGAGAGGGGTGACCCTCAGTTTCACACCTTCCCAAACACCTTCAGAAGAGTTTGTTTTGATGTTTGTTATGTCTCAGACGTGTCTTCATAAGCAGAAGGCATCTCCTCCTCTTCTTCATAAGCTGACAACAGCGTGACACCGCTGCAACAGCAGGACAGCCTGCAGTTGCGACACATCAGCTCATGAAAACAAAAATCCTGAGGAGCCCCAGGTTCATCCTGACTCACTGACTCATCCAAAATCTGCAACCTGCCCTCTACTCATTGGGATATTTACTTCCTTTTTTTATGAAAAGCCAGCTAGCACCTCTTCGCCCTCAGTGAATACAAGGACCTAATTTTGGACACACCTTAAGACAGCAATAAGGTCATTTGCCGGAGAACTTGGCATGGCTTTCTGTCCTATGAAATGCAAGACGGGGAAAAAATCAGTCAACAGGCTACCACAAAACACATGTAAGGCTTTTCTCGTCCCCTGTTCTAACTTGATGAATGGCTTTAATACCTCCATGAGCCTCGCAAGGACTGGTAAGATCTCAAAATGCGAGTCTGCTTTCTTGCAGTCTGTAAGAAAGGAGGCTGGGATTACTTTATCATTGTACCAAAGGAATTTAGGGTAAGGACAAGAAATACCAAAAGCCAACGTCACTTTGGAGCGGCTCAGCAACAACAGAAGCTGCTCTCAGCAAATCACAAATAAACACAGCCAGGACCTTTGAACAAACTTCAGAGAAGAAACAATGCCAGAAAGGCTCAGCAGATGACAGAATTTTGTAACCAAGTGACATCAACTTATCTTCCTAACACAGCTCAGCGTCTAAAAACACTTAATAGAAGCTTAGTCCAAATCTACGCTCTTCGCAGCTTTTCATTAAGTTTCTTTGAAATAATTATATAGGCATTTCCTCGGCCAGAGTGGCGTCAACAAGCTGCCACTTCAAGTGCATGCAAAGAGCAGAACCCGGAGCAGCCGGAGGATTCATGAATCTTAAACTGTTGAGGAGCCATCCTCAACATGACTCAGTCTCGGGGGAAGAAGTAGGTGGCTGCAGACAAACACTGCTCGGTAACACCCCCAGTGCACCACGGAGCTGATGCCTCTGCTGCTTTACGGCGCCCAGCGAATCAGTATTAGGAATAGAATTATTAAAGCAGATCTAGCCGAAAACAAAGACGCAAGCCACCTCCAGAACCAGCAGCACCATCTCCCCAATTAGCCACCCGACTGACGAACCTGCACTCAGGGCAAGGCCAACTTTCGCTAGGAACCGAGCGAGACTCAAGGAGGCAGGACTCGCCTCGTGTCTTCCACGACTCTTTCTTTCCCTTCTGATTCCGGTCAATTAATTTAATCCCCTTGCCCTAATCCCCCAACCAAATGTCCTCCCATCATCTCCTTAGGTTTTTGTAACTGCAAAACTAAGATTAACTTACTGGAGATATTTGTAAAACGTGGCACAAACAAGTCTTGATACTGCCCAATATTCTAGAGATTTGCTTCAGCAAAGCACGGGCGTGAACTTTACCTTTCTGTTCTCTTTAAAGGCGCTGAACTAAAAAGGCTACCACTTAATCTATGAAAACACCGTCACTTAAAAATGATACGCATCGAGAACAAAAACAGGAATAGTTCATTTTGTAGCCTTACTTCTGTATTTTCTAAAATAAAAATACATCTGGATAGAGATCTCTATAGGCAGAGCTGATTCAGTATAACCATTGATGCGTCTGCATCCTAAGTGATATCCAAGAACTATTACTTGATTATAAGCAATAAAAGCCTGGGAACATATTTGAGAGTTTTACTAGAAAAAAAGGAGTCCCATTACTTCCGACTCAAGCCTGTTCCTGCGGAAAGTCACTGCAAGACCTGCCGGTGTCACACGTGGGAAAAAGGCACCAGAAATGGTTCTAACAGCCATGGTCCGAAATAGGCACGGAGGTTTTTCTTCTCGGGGCTCGAAGCCAGCACGCCAGCAGCCATCTCCCCACTCTGCCCCACACACAGTCTGTAGAAGAGCTGATCAAACCCCCTCTACTCCACCTTAGTCTACAGCACTGACGTACGGAGCAGAAGCACGGGGCTGAATTTACACTCCCAGCCATCAAAGACAAAACATTTTCTTGTAAACTGACCAAATGTTCTCTGGAAGTTATTGAAAACAAACACGCACTCGCCCTTATGCCACTTTTTTGCAGAGCAGCTCCTCAGAGCAGTCGTGTTTAAAACACAAGGCACTTCTCCAGAAGAGATCCTGCGCATCTCCTCAAAACAGAAATCGGAACAAGGTGAAGTCACAAAAGCACATTTTTCCAAAAGAAACCTGACAGTTATTTGTCTTCTCCGAGACTGCTCCGATCTGCAACTTATTTCTAACCATTCTGAAGGAGCACATTTGTTTCCTGAAATCCGGGGCTTCTCCCGCACTCAGTTGCCTCTCTGAACGTCTTAATTCCCCCACAGAATAGGAGATGGCATACCAAAGTCACATGGTTCATAATTAAGAGGCTTTTACTCCTCTTTGCCCTTTAAAACACAAATAAAGGGACAAAGCCATGTTCTTTCAGATAACTGGAAGAAAACACAAGGAAAAAATAAATATGGAAGGCCGGCACTTGTGCTGGGGACAACTGTTACTATATTTAGTCGCCTTGTTCTGCAAGCTGCCGAGCATCTGTTTCAATGATGGTGAATGACTTTTTTCCTGCTAGTCAAGACAGCATTAATTAGGTGAACCCAAATGATTGCTACCACCGCTTCCCCGAGCTCCCAGCTCTCATCTCCCATACCCTAACACAGATTCACTGCTTATTCCATCCTAACAGCGGGCTTCCAATCCCGGCACTGATTGCTTTCATACTGCGGAATGCCTTAATAACTCAGTTGAAAGAAAATACAGCACATTAGGAAGAAGTTTTTTAAAAGGGAGTATCTGGGTACAAAACAGAAAGCCCGTAACAATTTCAGCTTGTTAAAAACGCACAGAAAAATCATTCTTCTGCAATCCCTTTTCAAGACAATAGATTTTTTAAAAAGGGCTTTTAAGGAAAAAAAAATAACACTGCTCACATAAGCCAGCTCTTCTCGAGACCAGCTTCAACATTCTCTCACTCAAGAGAAGAATTCCTAAGCAGAGCGCGTTATTTCAATTCACACTAAACAAAAAATATTAAGAGCACATCTCAAAAAAAAATACAGTTTCTGCAAAACGCCTCTTTCATCTTAATTCCTTCCTTGGAAGAACTACTGGCGAGGCTGCAAACCCAAGCAAGGTTCCCACAGTAAGTGGTTAGTGGAAGGGGGAGGGGGGAAGCAGCAAACCCCTCACACTGAACACGTCTGCCAGGTTTTAAGTTTCAGGAGTCCTCCTTGCATTTTTGCTTCTTTAAAAACAAAATGGTTGTGTTTCTCAAACTTGCCCCTAGCACAGACTGTGCAACGGCAAGACCGCTTGTGCACAGGCTTTAATATGGAAATGACAGTATTTCCTAAGCAAAGTGGAAAAACAAACACTCCCATGGGTTGCAGAGAGGCTTTAGGGGTGACATTATTCCCCAGCCCTCGGAGAGGAGATTTTAAGCCATATTTTCTCCAAATTCTTCCTCCTGCCGCCGTGGCTCAGCCTCTCCGCATGCTCTTCTCAGGGTGGGGGATGGGTGGGAACTGGGTTTCGCCAAGCCCAGCTCCATCTGAAAAGACTTTCTCTCCAAACCAAATGGTCCTTTCCAAGGAGGGAGCCGTCCACATCCCACCCTCCGCACTGGGGCAGCCGCCTTCCCTATGGATATTCCCACCCAGCCACGCAATCCTTGTGTAACGTGTCCCTTCCCCCAGGCGAGTACCAGCATACAAAGGGAGCCTTGCTCCATTGTCCACCTACAGCACCTATACATCCAGCCTGGATCCCGGCTCAGCATACACCCCCTTTTCACAGACACAAATATTTAGGATTTTACATCCCCCAAAAGGGCCACGGAGGCAGCGTGTGTCATTTCCCCACACACATTAGTACCTGCACCCACAGCCGAGTGTCCTGAAGCGTATTTTAACGGTGCTCAGCCTCACCTGAACACGCAAATCCCCAGTTAAAAATCAGTTCTGAAAACCAGCGAGAAATTACAGAAACGAGGGAGGTTTGCCCGGCTGCAAATCTCCTTCCCAAACCACCACTGAAACTCACGAAGGTAAAAGCAACCAAGAAAAAGGTAATTAACAATTCAGCGCCTGCCATTTTTTCCCATCCATCTCTAAGCAACAGTACCATAGCAACTTTTTCCCTGCTTTAATACATCTTACAAAAAGGGGGAGGACTGGACCAAATAAGACCCAGGAATGTCAGATTTCCACTTCTGAGCGCCTGTTCCTTCAGCTAGCTATGCTTGGAATTAAACAACCAACCCAGAAGCGGGTTTTCTTTCCCCCTCAAAAAAAAACTGCCTTTGTACACTGCTGGGTCACGTAACCTGGACTGAGGGACAAGACAACCCCCCCTCGAAGGCAGAGCCACCATCCCGCACACTGGCACTGACCAAGCAGTGATTCCGGGCTCAGGGGGAAGTAAAATACAAAGGTGAAGCTCAATTAAAAAAATAAAAAGCCATTTCTGAGCGCTGATGGAGCCCAGACGGGGCTTTGCTGCCACCGCAGCTCAGGCTGGGGGGAGGGAAGAGACCCCCGGGGGTGTGTGTGTGTCCCTGCCCCCCAGGGTGACCCCGGGTGTCCCCCCCCAGCCCCAACCGGGGGCCCTGTCGCCATTTTAGAGACTGGCTGTCCCCCCCACCCCCGGTGTCACCGCATCTATTTTTCCCATGGTGACTCATTATTAAGGACGCTCCATCATTTTACCAACGCAGGAAGATTAAAGAAAGCTTCAAAATCCCCTTTTTTGGGGGGGTGTTTTTTTATGGGGGCGTGTTTT
>VZSZ01001292.1:0-31165 GCA_013398815.1 Ibidorhyncha struthersii
TCGGGGGGAGAGGGGAGGGCGAAGGCCTCGCCAAATCGTTGTTGTGGTTAATTCAAACTTTATAAGCGTTGTCTTTCATCGGTAACGGCTGATTCTGTAGGCGGTCCAGGAGCCCTGAGCAGCGCAGTAAGCCTTGCAGAAGGGGTGGACGTGTTTCCATTGTAACGCCTACTGTTGGACACTATTCACTTCCAGCTTTGTTAAGGAATAAACTGTAAAGCTGAAGTCGTTTGTTGGTGACCAGCTCTATACGTGGAGCCTTGTCTGCTGTCTCACAGCTCTGCGCACCGCTTTGAAGACTCAGAATCTCATCAGGGAGTGTGAACATGGAGAAACTGCTGAACGTCTTCTGTTCGTTTTTTTTCCCCAGTGACTATCACAAGAAACAGAATGCCCTCAGAGCACTTCAAAAGAAAGCTCTGGACAAGAATCCTGATGAGTTCTACTTTAAAATGATACGCGCAGAGCTTCAGGTGAGAATCTAAATTGCCCTCGAGCAGGGTTACACTCTGTCGCTCCAAGTAACATCTCTTTTTTTTTCTACCTTGTTTTGTTTTTAATTTATGAATTAGTAAATAAATTAGCAGACTTTATTTGGTGCCTGTGGAAGGCTTTGAAGAAAATGAGGGGCAGAGGACAAAAAGGTTCTTGTGCTTTTATTATTAAGACCCATAGTACACTATAGCTAGAATGGTATCTGTCTGCACGTGCTCTTCGTGTGGTTTTAGGATGGAGTTCATGTAATAAAGCAGCCAAAGGATGAAGTGACCCCTGAACAGGTGAAACTGATGAGGACGCAGGATATTAAATACGTGGAAATGAAAAGAGTGGCAGAAGCCAAGGTAATACTTCACTTTTTTGGTGTTTTCCAGTTTGCTCAGAATTGTTCTTTTTATTGTGTTTTTTTGTTGTTGGTTAATGTGTTTATGTTTAGTGAAATCTGATTTGTGTAATACTGGAAATGATAGAGGGAAATGTCAGTGGAGCTCTGTATATAGAACCTACAGGTATACTAAATAATAAAAACTATGCTATGCATTATTATAAAACACAGCAATTTCTTATGTACATTTCAGACGTTAAATATGCGCTCTTGCTTCTCGTATTTATAAAGAATTGAGGGTTATTGTTACTGAAGTGGGTTGTTTGAATATGGCAGGAAGGCAATCAACAGAAACGTGACCCACTTCTGAAAATGTTTTATGCTCTGATGTTGATCCCCACACCATCACTGCAGATAAAAGATTAAAGAAAGTCAGCTTTGAATTTTCCTTGGTATTTTTGCTGGTGATTTAATGGTAATCGTTCCTACTTGGTCTGCCATACAGACAACTTACAGTTTTGAAAATTGATTTGTACCTATTTGGTTGGGTAATACCGGAAATTACTGTTAACCTCTACTCAAAAAGGTTATTAAGACATGACACAAGTGCAAACTTGACATATTTTCAACGATTAAAAAGGAAGGAAGAGTTCAGATGCTTGAGAAACAAACAGGAATTTACTTCAGGGAGAAATAATTTACCTTGTTAGGGATGTTTGGCAAAACATTTTTTCTTCCCTGCAGAAAATCGAGAGGCTGAAGTCGGAGCTCCATCTGCTGGATGCTGAGGGGAAGAATCCCAACAAGCACGTGTTCTTTCTTGATACCAAAAAACAAGGTAAGATTTAAATAGGTTTTATCAGAAAACTTGTTCTGTGGTGTTTTATTGTGGACTGTTTAAAATAGTGTGGTGCTTTCTTTATACTGTTATCATTAAAAAAGTTTTTCTTTTTCAGGACTAATAATTCGGGTGCTCTAGAAATCTATTTTGATTACTAGATAAGACCTCAGTTCTGCAGGAGCTATGTTGCTCAGGCTTCCATTGCTGACTGTACTTAAGCTACATGTTCGGAAGGTTTGCTGAGCGTTAGTCCAAGGGGTTCATGTGAGTTTATTCCTAAATTTCTTTTATTTATAGTTCAGGAGTTTGATATTGCAACTCATCTGGATACCGTTCCAGAGCTCGTAGGTCGAGTGTACAACCGACCGACCATTGCAACTTTGCAGAAGGAGACACTGAAAGGAGCTACTGAGCCTGCCCACTTAAAGGTACTGCCACTCTTTGTACTGTAGTTTTCTTAATGCTTTACATCTTTTCTATAATAAGCGCTAAAGAGGATTCGTTGGACTGTTTTGGAGGAGAACAAAGTTGTTCTGTTTTCTTAGAAATTTTATCGGTGACACAAGGCTGTGGTGGATGTCACTTAATCATCAAGAGCCTGGAGCCCACAGTCAAATCTTCTCCTGGACTGACATGGAGAACTTGTTCAGTTGTGTCCCAGTCTGCTGTGGATTATAAATCAAGAGTTATGATGCGTGGGCATCATAAGGGTATGGAAGGGTATGGATCTGATAAGGCAGTTTCCTTGGCAAAATTGATATATTTCTGCTCCGTTACATGACACACACCTATGGGACTACCTTTTCCTTAGATTGCTGCATTTTTTATTATGATTTTTGCAGCATCCACTGTTGAGTGTCCCCTCACACCTCACCCAAAAACCCTTGCACCCCTGAATAGGGACGTGAAGAAGCTTATTCTAATGCAGACATATCTGTTGTTTGGTTTCTGAAATCATGGTATTTTTCAGTTAGGTTCTGATCCTGAAGTGGCTTGAGATTCGGGATTTGTCTCCTTCATTTTCTTCTTAAAGACATTTAAGCTATATTCTCACTTCCTGGCTTTCCTAATTTAAAGCGTTTCATGATCCTTCAGGGTGAATTGCTTACAATCAACTTCTGGTGTTTTAATATCATAGCACTTCTGTCCTAGAAGTAGCTACGCTTGCCTTTAACACTGTAAATACTGCTTGATTATTTTAGGTATATTGAGCAGTCCTATAAGCTTGAATTGGTATGTGTAAGGTAAAAATAAAGTTGTCTAAAATTGCCAATTGGTAGATTTGTAACTTGTTGTTTTCTGAGTCAGATGTCAGATAACAAACACCCTGTGGTCCTTTCCTCTTGCCAGCTTTCTCAGTTTGGCTTGTCAGTAAAGCAGTTGGACAAGTTGTAGACTGACGAGTTTTCTCCTCTAAATGTCTGAGTCATATTTTAAGCATGTTGGGATCTGTTCTCCTTAATGTAATTACTTAAATCACACCTGCAGTAATACCATTTTTGTGCTGGGAAAGCCATCCACTCTTGTTCGGTAAACGTGACCAAACAAGTTGCATTTTGGGAGGCCTCTGTGCAATTCCTAAGCACTTCAGGAATTGGTCTCTGGGCTTTTCTTCCCCCCCTCCCCCGGGAAAAACTGCATTTTCGTTAGGGAGTTAAATGTTAACTTGCACTCAACACTGAAATTCAGAGGATTTAGAAAAATGAAATTCCCGCCACTTACTGAACAAGGTTACGCAGCATCTGAATTTGGTTAGATTTCTTATGTTTGGATTTAGGAGATTAAAACAAGCACAAAGAATTAAGTACTAACTAGAAAACCTCTACTATGCGAATCAAGATGTTAGAAAGGTTCTCTGGAATCCAGCCACAGAACTGAAGCAGAATTCTTTAATATGATTATGATTTAAAAATATAAAAAAAAATGTTTGTGAGGCCCAAATGCCTCAGAATAGGTCAGTTATAAACCATTAACCTTGTTTTCTTTCTGCCTTAAAAATGCGTCATTTATTTTTCTCCAGAAATTGGCCCAGCAAAGGAAGAATCAGTATGACCTCCTGAAGCAGCGCATTGAAAGAGAAAAGGCCATGTTTGTTGTTGCACAGAAAATCCAGACGCGTAAAGATCTTTTGGTGAGGGATTTAGTTCTGGTTCTTTGAATCTGTTCTGTTAAGCTCACTAGGTCTGGTTTAGTCTGTAGGCGATTCTTCACTCTGATTTTATACTGACGCTTCCAGATAACTCCTAAAAATAAGTAATCCTCTTTTAGTTCAGAAAAAAGTGAGGAGATGAAGCATTCCAGTTGTGCCATGGCTAGTAAATCGTATCTGCTAGTCCAACTCTTACCGTGTCAGTAAGGACAAAGACTCAACTTTCAAATGGTGCTCACAAGTCTTTTCTAAAACACTGTCACCGCCTCTCAAATACTAAATTAATACTTTCAAGTAGCAGAGGCAAGGAACCCATTTCTGTAGGTTATGAGAAGGTCTTAAAAATCCCAATAACCCCAAAATTATTTGTCTTAATGGGACTCACCATTCTCTGGTGCTTGTGACCAAGACAGATTGTGCCTGACAGCCGAAAGGTGAAAAGAGCGATGAAAATATAATTCCCACCTAAACAGTGGAAAGTGACCATTTTTCCCTAATACCTTGTCAGCCCTAGGCAGGGACTTTCTTACTTATATGAGGGCGTTTTTTTTGTTTCTTCTTCTTACATGCCAGCAAGTATTTTCTCTTGTTCTTTTTTCCAGGACAAAACTCATAAAGTAAAGGTGAAGAAAGAGACTACAAATGGTCCAGCAATATACAAATTCAAATTTCAGCGGAAACGTTAGCCATTCTATTAAATAATTGTTAACGCCTTTGCTTAGGAAGAAAGAGGATTCTACTTATGAAGAAGGACCGATAGACCGTAGCAGTTTGTTTGTCACTGTAGCCTAGCACTTTGTTAAAACAAATTGCTGTGGGCCTGCGGTAGCCATAAATATATTGTATCTCATTAATTGATTAATAAATCAGAGCGTTGGTGGTCTCGGTATTTACAGTGGGAAGCCACAAGAGGTGCCTGCATGTCCTAGTAATATGTACCATAAACAATCCTTGAAAAGTCAGGGTCAAAATTAAGAATGGGAGAAGGGCTGCACACAGCACACGGACAGAAACAGTGCTGCGGCATCGTTGGGTTCAGCTCTGTGCACACGGACCATGACATGTCCAAAACCGGAAGAGATTTCAGGTCAGCTTTTTTAGCTATTATCTTTTCAAGCAGGTTAAAGTTGAATTCCTGTCTTTCTGATCACTCCCCACCACCCCTTTAATTTTCTCATTCTGCTTGATCTGCACCAAGTATTTTGCTTTAAAATGTAAGAGGGTAAAGGCATTGCTAAGGGCACATTGCTAAATTCAGGCACCGTGTTAGCCAGACTATTCTGGCATGGTGCTAGCAGCTGGGAACTGTTTCTTCCACGGTGCAGAAAGGAAGAGAAATGCCACCTTTATGAGTACTTTCCATCGCTGAGAAGCTGTTTGTGCTTATTCTTTCTTCTCCCGTACAATGGGGTACTGCCAGTGTCACGCTGAATTTCCAGTGTTGCCTACCGGGCTTGAACAGAGGTGATAATGAAATTCACATATAGGGAGAGCTGATATAGGAGCCAACTGCGGGACAAAAGTTTGTCCTCTGTGTTTACACTGCGCTTGTTGCAGCATTGGTAGGTGGAAGGGGGTTTCAGCTGAGAGCGATGAAGACACATCCTTGAGGGTCCTGGAGCAGTTCGGGCAAGTTGAGAGAGTCTGGGCGTAAACATTCCTCCTCTTATCTCGCTCCCTTGTACTGCGTCTGCCAATAAGCAGCACATGCCCATGCAAGATGGTGAGGAAAAAAAAAAACGATGCTCTTCCCACCGGGAGTTTTCCTAGCTTCTCTCGGGTGAAACGCGACTTCTTTTAGGTGCTGAAATGCAGCTTCAGCCGTTGTTTCTGCCACGGCAAAGATCCCCAAGTCAGCAACTGTTGTGGGGTGAATTTTCTTTGGGAAGGACTGAGGGAGGTGCTCCGCTTTGCTCTTAAAAGCGGCGGAGGCGCTCGTGCGGGAGGTGGAAGTTGACGCTGTCCCCGTTAACGGCGGGGAACCGTCCGGTGCCCCACGGCCGGAGGGGGCACCAGACTCGCCGCGGGGGNCCGAGCGCGTCCCCGCGGCCACGGGGTGCGGCGGGACCCGAGGGGACGGAGCCGCGTCCGGCGGAGCCGCCTTCGTTCCTCTCGCGCTTGTTCGGAATAAACCCCGAAGATTTCGTGCGCAGCCCACGGACTGGGAAAGCTTAAGCTGTCGGTATTCAGAGAAACGGGGAAAGCCGGAGGAATGAAAAGCAGGCTCGGTTTTAAGGAAACTGTCGAGTTCACCCACGTTTTCGGGGCCTTTTAATTGTTTTTAAAACGTACATCAAGGTCCCCACTGGACTGGCTGGGTGTCTTTGAAGTGAAATCTCATTTAGATTGAGATTTAAATGGATAAATATTTGATCCTTTTCCCTGATTAATTTTTTCCTGCATTGAGAGAGTTACTGAAAAGGATGGGAAAGCAAAACAGCAATTCCATTGGAAGACCCTAAAGGAATTAGTGTCTGGCAGGAGCTGAAAAGTAACGACCTGAACAAGAACAGCTAATTAGCCCGACGCTGGAAATGCCTGGTGCGCCTCCGAGCCCATTGGCAGATCAAGTGTTGCAATGGGCGCAAATGACCTAATCCCTGGAAGAGAGCCATCTCTTCCCAGTAAAGGAGCAAGACATCATGGGATGCAGTAGGTAGCTGCGAGGCTTTGAGCGGTCAGCGCTCTCACCATAGAAAATTATAGGTCGAGTGCCGTACCGTTTATTCTCCTGGTGGTAGTTCTCATCTGCCGCTGGCACGCAGGAGCTGCAAGCTCTCAGTGAAGACACGAGTCTCACGTTCACTGTACAGGATACGAGCAGAAGCGGTGCCTGTTCTGAGTTACTTTTCCCTGGGAAACCATGAAGGTCTTAAAGCAAAAGTGGAGCGTTGTTATGTCTGTGGTGTTCCATCGAGCAGACTTCTTGCTGGACCCTGACCACAAAAGCCTCGGTACAAATCCAGTTGGCTGTGGAGTGGTTTATCATCTTGTGGCCACAACAGACTGAAAGAAGGTGCCAGGTCTCATGCATAAACATGTTTCGCTTTCTCCTGCCTGCACATTCAAGGATTTGGTGGGTGCTGATCACTGAACTTCCACCTTAGCAGACAGGGCTGACTCACACCTATGGCCCTGCAGAGCTCCCAACAGCCACCAGCAAAACAACTGCAGCATCTCAAAGAGCAAAACCAAACAAAATGCTTTTATCTGACCAACATCCGTTGTTGCATTTCACCGTATTACTGTGGCTCAGCGTCCAGGGAAACATTCAGGCAGGTAATGCTGAGTACTCCATCATAGGTTAGACACTATTTTTTGGTGCCAAGACCCGTCTCCCTACGGCGCAGATAAATGGGAACTGAGCTGCCTGCTGGAAGAGAGGATCCATTTTGATTTCCCTTGGCAGACAAGCCCGTGCATTTTTGAGTGGGGGGAACAAAAATGGTGCCCAGGTTCTGTGTGGCCATTTCTCAGGAAGATCCCCAGTCCCATTTCACACCTTGAAAGAAACTGGACAGGAGCTATCTGAAAACGTCTTCCCACATCCAACATCACACTCCAAACCAATTAAAGATTTGAGGCAATAAACAAGGACAAGGAGAGTTTTATGGCGAGCATTGGACTCTTCCCTCAGCTTCACAATTAACCTTCAATAGGAAAGTTGGGCGCTTATTCATATAGCAGTTATCTGTGTGCACTTGCGCAAACCCTTGCTAATGATAATTCCACGTTAAAAAATTTAAAAAAAGGCAAAATTTGTGGGTGCAATCACAAAATTACTTCAGGCTGCCAGAGGAAAAAGGCCAATGTATCAGGCAGGCAATATTGGAAGTATCTTACAGGACTGTCATGAAACTTCATCTGGAACATCATATGCAGGTCATCAAGAGTCAAGAAATGGGACAGCTGAAAGAGCCTCCAAGGTGCAGCAGGGAACTGAGATGGTCTTACAAACAGGACTGGGTCTTGGCTCCTTCAGCCCAGCAAGATAAAGGCTGTAAAAGTGCCTTAGAAAGCTTAGAGACAGCAAACGTGAAAATACTTATGGCAGAGAAAAGTGCTGGCACAGTGTATGAACTGCCCAGGAACAAATTTGGGCCAGAAATCCTGTTTTCCAGGAGGTTCTGGAAAAGCCTCTATCTCTAAGAGATATTTAGGAAAGAACATGGCTTGTGACGAGGGTTATAGGGCTTGGTTGCCACTGTACAGCAGTGGACGGCTCCGGTCCAGGGTGGTGGCCCTGTGGGTCAGTCACTGGACCCAACAGCTCCCTCCTGTGCAGCATCACAAACGGCCAAACGCTTCCCTTCGTCTGCCAGACCTGGCTTGTGGTTTGACCCCCCAAAGCCCTTAGCTTAGTTTCCTCATCCTAAAGCAGCCAAAGGTTTCTGCAGGGGCCTGGGGAGAGTCAGTACCTCATAACTGAGCAAGACAGCCAGCCCACCCGACTGCAGCGCAAGAGTTGAAGCGAGGCACTGGTGGGATCTGCCATCCTCTAGCTGGGCCCTCGCGGGGAAGGACACAGAGAAAGAGCCCACAGCTATTTTCTGCTTGTGATAATTATAGTATCAAAGGCTGAACCAACAGGTTCTTTAGCAAGGAGATTCCCTGCAGCTTGCAAGATACAGATATCAAAATACCCCTCAGATTCACAGCTCAGGTTTCAGGTGACTCAGAATAATATTGTGCCGTATAATAATTTCATGTAATTCCTTGTTCAAGCTGAAGAACTCAATTGATAATGACTGTCTATAAAAGTTAATAGCAGGCTACATTAAAAGCTAGCAGGATCATCTCTAGGCAGCTGCAACAATACATTACTCGCAGGAGAACCCTCATCAGCCCTTAGACTTCACGGGTGCTTCCCTGTAGGCCCCATGTTCCGAGCCTGAACCAGACGGGAGACCAGCACAGTGGCATTTCTCACCTTGTCCCTGGGGCACGGCAGCAAAGCCAGGAGCCGACATGCCAGGGAAGGCTCCGGAGCACCCCGTGGGCAGCCACTGCCAGCTCTGCAGCAGCCAGAGGGACACTCGGAAACCCTGGAGCCCTCCTTGCTGTTTTCTTTCAGCAGAGTGGAGCAGGGAGGGTTTGATCCCACCGCCCGTGCCCGTAGGTGCTGTCTCGCATGGTGCAAGTTCACGCACCGTGAGCACAGCAGTCGCACAGCCCGGAGTCCCCGCAGCTCCCGCTCGCCATCCTGATGCTGCTGTCCCGGGGTCACCAGCAGGACGGTGGTCCAGGCGTGGGACCGCAGGTGTCGCCCGCTGGCAGGACTGGCTGCCCTGGCTCCGACTGTCACCAAGACCCTCCTGTCCTTACAGAGAGGTTCAGCTGAGGTGACTTGCCCAAGGGCACCAAGGAGAAAAGGGTGGTGGAGCTCCTCCGCTCAAGCCTGAGCAGCTTCACAGCAGGGAGTTGAAAAAGCAGGATGTAAATCAGGAATGACTAATTGTGCTCAGCACGGCTGCCCTAAACCTCTCTTCCACGGGCTCCTTGGCCACCCGGACGGGAGCAGCACGGGGGCTGCGAACCGCCAGGAACAGCCCGGGCGCAGGGTATATCGGCCCCGCTGCCGCACGCTGGGACACAGCCCCCCATCTCCCTCCAAGCAGGATGTTCCTGCCCAAACCCAATTACAGAGAGTTTCAAATAAATAAATACCGGCTGCTGCCCCTGTTGGGAGAAGCCAGGCATCAGAGCAGACCAAGTGCTGTGTGAGGTGAAAGCAGCACGTTTGCTTTGCCTTCTCTACAGTTACATACCCGAAGCTTTTAGTGCCTTGAGAGAACCGAGGTGAGCAGCGTTGCTTTGAGCAGGTAGGAACCCATTATTTAGTGAGAAAATATTCCCAGGACGTCCCTGGCTTGGCAGACCTAAAGACTGAAATAGTAACTTAGTGCATATAGATCATCATTTACTGAAGCACAAGCCCTGATGCACCTTTCTAGGGAAGCTCTAATTTATTATGCATTGTCATTAGCTGCAGCAGGCAGCAGGGCCTTCATTAGAGCTAGAGTTAAGGTCTGTTTTGGCTGCCTCATCAGCATCAGTGAACTGCGTCCCTGCGAGGTTTGATACAATTTAATTAACCTAATTAAAAGCTCTGATTGCAGAGATGATTGGGGTAGAGCCAGCAGCAACTGCATATTTATAACGAGCTGGAAGGTGTGGGACCGGAGCCAAATGATATGCATCTCTAATGAGCTGGTGCTATTGAAGTGTGGATTTGGAACACTAACATTTATTTTTGGCAACAATGGCCAGTTTATCTTCATGATAGAAACGATCACGGCTTGATCGCATGTAGCAGGGAGCTCAGCACTGCGCTCCCTGGACTCCTCCAGCCCAGCGGCAGCCCCACACAAGCACCCACAGTCCGGCTGCGCCCCACGGCTCCCCCCNGTGGGAGATGCCAGAGGGCTTCCCTTCCCGAGCCACCTCCTCCGCCAGCCCTCCCACGCCACCTCCGCCCTCTCTGGACCTTCCTGCCCCGCAGCCAGGCTGGGCTCCAGGGACGAGGAACCCACCTCCGTTACTCCTCCAGGCATCAAACACCCCCTGCCCTAATCTTCTGCTGAGCCCCAGAAAGCCGCCTGACACAGAGAGCCCTCTCCCGCACCCCAGCGGCCGCCGCCGGGGCTCTAAGGCTTCTGCTGCGCCGGCTGACCGGGTCAGCCAGGGGCTGGGTGAGCACCAGCATCTGCTGCTGGTCCTCCCACCACAGCGAGAGCCTTTTCTCCCCCTGTTTAAGGAGGGCTTGGCGCTCTGCAGGGGTGCTGTGTCAGAATGTGGGGTTCCTGGCAGCCCAGGTCAGGAAACCTTCCTTTCCGGGCTGCAGCTCTGCTTGACAGAGGAGATGGCAGTGACCTTTCTCTCTCCATGTGTAAGGGCTACAAACCCTACTCAGACCCGAGGCAAGATGTGCCACCAGCTCTCGTGTCCCAGGACCTGCCGGGATGTCCTGGTGCAGGGCTCAGAGCTGTGCCCACGCCAGTGCTGCCGTTCGCATGGGCTCCCCGGGCTGCAGACAGGGCACAGCCCCCTGGGCCCGTGGGCGCAGGGTGCGGGCAGCATGGCTCCAGCTCCAGCGGGGCTGCCGCGTCCTGCCCTGGGACCCGTCGCAGCCAGGCTGCTGGTCTTCAGCGGGCAGGGCAGAGGGGACCGCCCACCGTTAACAGCCCTGACCTGCCTTGCTGCCCCTCCGATGAGCATGTGCGTGCTGCAGCAGCAAGCGAGTGAGGCGGCAGCACGGGTTGGGTGCCCCCAGCCCTGGCTTTCCTCTTGGCGCAGGGTCAGGGTGCCGTGGGGAGTCAGGGTCCAGCGTGCCCAGCGGCAGCAGCATCGGGATGTCCCAGGGGTCCTGGGTAGCCACGGTACAGCAGCAAGTCTGCCGAGCCACTTGGAAAATTTGATCCATGCTAATTATGCTGAAAAAAGCCTTTCTGATAACGAGTATGAAATAGAAGCGTAGATAATGCTCATCTCTCAGTGCCATTAATCTTTAAAACTGGAACAATAAGTGAAAACACTGCAGGGCATATGAAGCAAGGTGTGATTCACATCTGCTCCTCCGTGGCCGCCGCCTGATTTATTGGCAAAAGGCAACTTCCCTGCACTGTTTCAACAGAGTTGCATTACTTAACACCACAGACTGTTTTGCTTGTCTTTATCAATCAAAGTATCTCCTCTTTTTTTTTTTTTAATAATCCGCTGTCCTTCTTCCCTGGAACAGCTCTGGAGCACAGGAGACAAGTTCTCCGGACCTGTGACTCTCTCCCAGAGCAGGGCTCAGTTCTCAGCCTCTTTCAGCCTGGCCATGGTACCGGCCCGTGACGGCGGGGACAAGGTTCCCCATCTGAGCGCGCTGGAGGGGCAGGGCAGGAGGGTCTCCCAGGGCCGAGGCTGCTCTGCGCCCCGCGGACAGGGGAACGCATGGAGGCTCCCGTTCCACCCCTGCAGGACTGGTGCGCCACTCGGAAGCAGACGGGGTACCTGTCCTCTCCTGGCACCGCACAGATACTCGGTCTCTAAGCCAGAGCTCCCCAGGTCCTCTGCCGCCCAGACAGATCACATCTATCTTCACATGTGATGCCTTTCATTTTCAAACGTCTCTCTCTGGGATTCACTTTCTCTCATTTAAATTGTGGATTTGCTGAAGTGACCTTTTAGCTGACTCTGAGGAGAGGTGGGCAGCCGCTTCCCATTGCAGCCCCAGAAAGACTGCTGACCTGTGGCTTTGAACAAGTTCAAAGCATTGCTTGCCTTTTGGCCATACCCCTCAATAGAGCCTTTGGATGGATTTTTCTCCCACACTTCTGAAAAGACATCATCAGATGCATTTTCTCTCACAGGCTCTTTAATATTTACACTGACTTTGTAAACAGATAATATATTCCACCTTTTTTTTAGCCTTTTAAAAGCACACACTCCTTCTTGTAGCGCAGTTGGAGGAAGCGGTGACTGCCTTGGAATGCTATGAGGACAAACAGATCGTGGTGGGGGGATGCAGACTGCTCTGAACTGCGCTCGCTTGCCTGCCTGCAGCTCGCGGCACCATCCGGCAGCATCCCGGGGCAGCCGTGGACCTGGAGTGGCCCTGCTGATTCCCACGTCTCCTGCTTCAAAAGAGAGACGGTCCTTAAAACCTTCCTCCCAGTACTGACTAAGCCCAAAGCTGATCATCTGGTTAGTTGGAAGACAATCCAAATGCAAAACAAAATGCTCCTAAAAACTGTCCCATAGATTGCCAAGCATCTTATAAAGTCTGGCCATGGGCTTAACTATATCAAAATTATACAGATGCTTTTTGTCAAAATCGTTCTAAACCAGGAAGGCAGCAAGCAGCTACAACCCAGAAGTGTCATAGATGTACTTGCAAATGTTTGTCCATAATTTTGTTGATTCCAGACTGCAAGTCCAGGAGGGACTGTCAGATCCTGTGTTCTGATTGCCTGCATGCTGCCATCCACTGCATTTCACTCAGAGAGCCAAAACTGAGCCCAGCAGCTCAAGCTGGGTTTTGGCGTTTCAGTCCCGAGGAGGCTGAGCCTCGTGCAGGAGCTTCACCCGCGCCCGGGGCTTCGGTGATGGCAGAGAAGTGCCGAGGGGAAAGATGCCTGGGTGCTCCCGAGAGCAAAATTGTGGCCCCTGGGGCAGAGGAAGGCAAGACCTCTGTAGTCCTTGGCATTATCACTTGGACATAAACTTCCTTGTCTCAAACCTGGTGAACATATAAACCTGTCCTGGTACGTATGTGAGCAGAGCACAGCCAGAAATGTCAACGGGGGCTTCACCATACCGCTCCACAGCGCGTCCTGTGCCTCACACCATGTAGCCTCTGGGTAAGGTGCAACCTCCTGCCCCGGCAAAATACATCAGGCCAACTGTTCATTGGGGCAAAAATCCTTCTCCACCTTTGGAGATGACAGGACACAGCCCCAGAGCAGGAGATTCGATTATAAGCCTGTATAAACTGCAGGCTTTACATGCCGGCTGAGGGCAACGTGAACCTCCCTGTGCCCTTCTAACGCTGCAAAGGTGGTGGATGACCCGGGCCCCTGGCCAGCTGGGACTGCTTCCAGCCCGGTCAGCCTTCCCACTGTGTCTCTCCCAGAAGCAGGTCTCAGACCTGGTTCAGGAGGAGTCCGAGGAAGGATGAGCTCAGTCTCTCCTGTGAGATGCTCCGGCGGTCGGTGTCCCTCTGGCCCGGGGAGCTGCTCCATGCTGACAGTCACCCTGACTCCCCACAGCACAGAGCATCAGCCGCTCCGCTGCCGTGCCAGCGGGACTGCAGGGACTCTCGGGGCTCTCCGTGGAGCTGAGCGAGAGCGCTCCCATGACTGAGACAGGCCGGTGAAGAGGAGCCCGGGGTAGAAGGCCAGGAGGTGCATGGCCGGCAGGGATCCTTCCCGGGTGCGGGACTCGGCCAAGGGCTGGGGCACAGGGACGGCGAGGGTGCAGGGGCTGCCTGCAGGGTGACACCAGGATGGGGGGGCTGGCCTGACGTACCCCTGAGGTGCGCCAGCGATGACAGGAGCGGTGAGGCACACAGCTGCGCAGAGGGTCACATTTTTTCAGTCCGTGTTGCCCTAACAAACAAATGTCCCAGGATGCAGACAATAATGTTTTTATGAGACTCTAAATTCTAAACTCAAATGCTCTTTGTAGTGGACTAATAGCCAGCACGTGGCCCTTCGTCTCACGCTGAACTTTTGTGGTCCTACAGGGGAAAAAAAGGCTCTGGTGAGCATTTACACTGAGCACTTTGTTCTCACAGATTTGTAGAGCAAAGAGAATAATGTATTGAGACTCTCAGCCTGTGCCAGTTTGGCTTCATTTGTCCTTCTGAACTTGCCCTGAGAGATAATGTTTCCTTCTAATCTGCTGCCGTCCACCTACAGCAGGGACCCAGTGAATAATTCTCCCAAACAAGCCTTTATTCTTAAGACTCTATCTGGCCTGGACCCTTTCTCCCCCTTACAGAGTAATTGTTGTGTTCGTTACATGATAATAGCCCGAGCTGTATTCCAGCCCACACTTGCCATGGCCACACAAACAAGGTTCAGGCTGCGCTGCTTTCAGGATAATGCTGCTCATTTGGCATTATTTGAAAGAATGTGCCAGGCATCCGAGCACCAGGCACGCTCGCTCTGCCCGCCCGCCTGCGTCAGATCACAACTCTCATACAGTGGCTTCACTCTCCTGCAAGAAACCAGCACATCCTCCAAAGAGCTAAGGCTTTTTTTTTCCGCACGATAATAAATGACTGTTATACTCCTATGGGAAGAAGACACATGGAAGAGGAAATAAGACTTATAAGTCTCTGGTTAATGTGACACATCTTTTCTATTCTTTTCTGTTCAGGTACTTATGTCACCCTTTCACAATGATATTTTAATAAGCCTGTGTAAGCTTCACAAATTGCCCTTTATATCTGTAGGAGATGGGGAGCTCCAGGGGATGAGCAATGTACACACTGAATGCACAAGAAACCCATTATCTGCTCTGCTCCTGGACATCACTTTCCAGGGCTATCTGAAATTGGCGCCCCTCTGAAAACACCCAAAGGAGCTCCCTCTGCTGTAGGCAGATATTAGGAGTACCAGTGCTGGCTTCAAGGTGCCTTTCAATGGGATAAATCTAAGCTGAGGTCAGATACTGTGGTCAGGCACTGACCGGGGACTTTGTTCCTAACGCTGCTCCTGAGCTTAAGAAATGGCTAAGGGTCACCCTCCGAAACCTCCCAGGAAGGCTGGAGAAACGAAAGTGTCGAGCTTGGCCTAAACCCCGGAGTTGGCTGACAAAGTGTTCCTTTGCTAAGGGGAGGCTGTCTCACTCAAGCAATGACTATTATTTAGCGCAAAGTAATGGGTTAGCTCAGACTGACATTTGCATTGCACGCGAGTGTCACACAGCGTATGCCGAGCGCTCGGTCTGCAGGGACATGGTGGTGCAGGGTGAACACCTGCACATATGCGTGAGCACACACGTCTGCATGCAAGTGTGCTGAGGAGCACGCATGCAGAGGTATGTGTGCTGAATGCAATCTGTGCGGGCTGTTCCCAAAATGCTCTACACATGGCAGGGGGGGTTCTCTCGGGAAATGTAAGAAAAAAAACCCCTCTCACACGCAGGTTCACACACGAGCACGTATATGCAAAAACATGCAAGCACCCACCATACGCGTTCACACTCAGTATGGGTACAGGATTGGTAACATCTCAAAGTGGTGGTGGAAAACCAGGAAGGCACTGAGGGAGTCTTGGCTTCCCCAGTCCGTGCTCAGTGCTGTGCGCTGCAGCCCCTGCAAACCCCTGCCTGCCCAAAACATCTGCTCATGCACAGATATCCCCCACATCCCCACGGCTCAGGCTCTGCCCCGTTGCCGGTGCTACTCCTGAGCTCACAGAGCTCAGCGAGTGTGCAACATCCCCTCACAGGATGGCTTGTTCCGAGAGCGCAGGAGCTCAGAAAACCTGCGCGGGAACGGCAGTGTCCTTTGTGTATCATGAGGCTGGGCTCCTGCCAAATTCCTCTGCACCCACTGCCTCTATTAAATGTGTCAATCATTTCTTGGCAACCCAAGCCCCAGAGAAGAGTTGAGAGTCAGCTTTAGACAGTTGAGTTGCTTTCATTAAAAGAATAAAAATACATGCTGAGCAGGAGCGGAGAGCAGGGCTGAGCTCTGTCTGCACAGAGAGCAGGGCTGCTGAACCCTTCCTGCCTGGGAAGGGAACATGGCAGCAAAAGACAGACCCTCGCGTGGTCACGGACTCTTGTCAGCCTGTGAAATACCCGCTGACGCCCACTGCTGAAGGACAGCCCGCAGACCCTCGCATGTGGGTCTCGGTCTGGTCGGGTGACTGGGAAAGCTGAGGGGCAGCGTCAAGGTGATGGGGATGCAGGAGTGCCCGTGCAGGGCGACCCTGGCGGGCAGGGGCGGGCAGGGGACTGCTGCGCTCTGCCTGGGACCGGACCGCTGGGACAGCCTCCGCTAGCCTTGGTGGTGCTGCCAGCAGCCAGCTATTGCCCGTCAGTGTACAGGGGCTGGAAGGGAATCAGCTCCCACTTCTGGAGCTGAACCCAAGGGAAAAGGCCGGGGTGTTTGGACCCCACCCTCGGCACCAGCTGCAGCAGACGGGGTGCTGGGTGGGAAGATGCCCACGCCGCGGGGTGGCACCTGTGCTGCGGTGTGGCAGGGCCAGCAGTGCCGGCACCGGGAGCAGCTGGGCTCTTGGGAACAGAACAGGAAAGTCCGGGTGACTCAAAGATTCCTGGCACGCGGCACAGCCGGTGGCAGCCGAGCACGGTGTGAGAGAGGAGGACAAGCGGGCAGGGACCCACTGGAGGAGTCCGGGCAGAGCACCGTGGGGCTCAGGAGTGGGGACGAGGGACCTGGGAACACCCGTCAAAAGTGGTCTGGGGGGTCACTGGGGGAAGGCCAGGAGGGGGCCAGGCTGGTGAGCGACAGCGGGTCCAGGAGCGGTAAGATGAGGAGCTGCAGTTATCCCTGTTTCACAAGACAAGACGAAAAGGACATTGCATGACAACTTTTACGGCTCCGTTGTGCCCAGAGCGCCCCGCAGCCCAGCATGGCCAGTGGCCCAGCCCCCAGCCCGCTGTGGATGGGCTCAGCAAGTGAATAGCTCCCGGGATGCTGCGCTCTGCCCCGGGGTCAGGGACCTTCCTGCTGGGAGATGCCCCCCACTGCCCGGGGAAGCGCCGGGGCCCAGCTGGGCACTGATGACTAGCTCCAGCCCCGATTCCCCCTGGCCTCCGGCCAGAGCTTCCTCCACCAACAGGGATGTTGACGCATGTGCAATCACTGTGCTCAGCCAAAACCAGCAAACCACCGCCCTGCGCGTGGACACCGGTGTCCCGAGAGGCTCCCATCCCCCAGGAGCTGCTCTGCGCGGGGCGCCGTGGGAGCCAGTCCCCGCTCAGCCCCGCTCCAGGGGTCCCGGAGAGCCGCCACACGCCCGCACCGCTCCCACTCAGCCAGCTCTCATCTCCTCGCCTGCCGCTTCGCTTCTTCCCTTTGCCTTTGCCTCCTCACGTAATTGCTTTGATCTTCACCCCAGGGGCTCACTGTTAAAAATTAATGTTTCGTGGATGTTGCTGCCCATGGCTTGAAAAATGGTTTTTCTCCCCCAGGTAGTGGCTCACACCAGCTCCTGAAGGGCTGTTTAGCTCAAGTTAAACGGCTGGGGACAAAACCTCTTGGCTCCTCATGCCTTGGCTCAGGCCGGAACGGGACCCGCTCCTGCCCGCAGAGCCATGCTGAGTGGGGGGAGCTGTGACCGTGCCACAGTGCCCAGCCCGCCCTGGCAGGCTGCGCCAGCCCCCGGAGCATCCTGCCCGGGCTGCAGCTCTCGGTGGCTCCTGCCAGCCGTGCCCGCACCCCTGGGGCTCACCGCCGCTGCCTCCTCTGCATCTGCGAGCAAGTGGCCGTGGACGGGCCGCTGGGGCTCATTCCCCTGTCATTAGCAGCGGGGCTGGTGCAGGGTGGAGCGTGCTGTGCCCTCTCGACGGGACTTTCTGCCCAGGTTCCTCCACACCCTGGTGCCAGGAGCCGGCGGAGAGCATCGCTTCTCCGAGCCTATAACAGAGAGACGTGAACAGCGGCGATGTCCCCAGCAACCCCTTGTCTCCCCTCGCGGGCCGCCTTGTCCAGGCTTTGCTTGCAGCGCTGGGGGCCTGCAGGGGGTCCTGCCCCATCTCTTGGGCTCCTCTCTGCTGGGGGAGGCTGCTCAGCGCACAGCCTCGGCCGGGAGCCGGGGTGAAGGCAGGCCCGCAGCCCGCGGCGAGCACAGCCTGGGAACGGTCCTCGCTCCTGTCCTGCCGGCTGTTTGGGGAGGGAAGGGATGCGGCGCCCGGGGCGGCGGGGTGGGTGCAGCAGGAAGTCAGGCTTGCCGAGCTGGGTGTGTAGCATGTGGGGATGCTTGTCTGGGCTCCCAAAGCATTTTCCAAACACTTTAATTATAGTGATTTATATGGCAAAAGTGTGGGGGCGAGAGCTTGGGAAAGGCATTAGCAGGTTTGTTCTGAGGGCTCTAATCAGAGGTAGGTGATGGGGGGAGGGAGGGTACAGCGCTGGGGCTGTACCTTGAACTGTGGCGTCAGGACAGGTCTGAAGGATGCAGAACCTCCCAGCCATGCCAGGGACGTGCTGACAGCATCCCCGAGGCCTCGGTGTGTTATGTGTTCCTGTGGGAACCGCCCCAGCACCAGGAGCGCCACCAGCCGTCCTGCGCCCATCCCCTGCACTGCTCCGAGCCAAGGTCTGCAGCGTGGACCCCCCGGCATGTCCTTCCCATCGCCGGCGGGGCTCAGCCCAGCTGCAGTCAGCGGGGCTGTAGTCAGCCCCACGCACAGCACGGGCACAGCCCACACATCCCCTGCCGCGGCAGAGGGGAAACATGAGGCCACACGGCACACAAGGGTCTTCACTAGTCACCAGAAAATGATCAATAGTTCAACAGCAACTCAGCATTCTTCTCTTGTTGGTGTTATCTTGAAAATTAATAACCTCTGCTATTCTTGTATGGTACAACATTGTTCTCCTAAATCTCCACCATGTTACTTACACACGCGCGCACTCCCATGCACGCACCCACAAATAGTTTTCTGCAGCTCCCCGCCAGCTGAAGAGCCCCTGATCTCACACAGACACAACAGGCCCCCCATGCCCAGGGAGCACTGCGGGCAGCAGCACTCGCTCTCAAACCTCAGCCCTCTCCAAGCCTGACTTGCTCTGAGGAGACTGTCACTCCTACCGAGTCCCAGTTACACCAGAGGAAGCGAGAGAAATACCGGGCTGCTGTCATGGCTGGTGGCAACAGCCTGGCCCTGGGCACGGCACGGGCGCTGTGGGCTGAGCCACGGCTATCAGCTGGTGCGGGGATGCGAGCAGCGCTGGAGCGGTGGCTCTGACCCCTCTGAGCCGCCACAGGATGCGGCCCTGGCAGCGTGGCCGGAGCACATGTCACCCCTGCTGCAATCCTCCTTCTTGGCCTGTTTTCTGATAAATAACCTTTCCCTGTCCTTTTTGACACTGATGTTTATTGATGTCTGAAATCCCTCACAGCCAGGTCTGGCCTCAGAGAGCCGAGGTCCCCGCGCATGCCACGGCTGTGGAGCAGGAGCGGGCAGAGACAGCTCTGCTTCACCGAGATGCCCACAGCCTCCCTAACACGCAGCTCCCAGATGTGCCAGGGTGGATGCTGGCAGCACCTCCCAGTGGAAACATGGCATTGAGGACAGAGAGAAAAAAGAGAGTGCTTTAAATAAACGTACCTCTGCTTCCTGAGGAGGCTGCTCCTGTCTGTGCAGGCAGTGCTGAGCATCCTTGGCTCTGTGCTGCTGGCCCTCTCTCCTGGGGAGCATGGGGCAACAACCCCAATGGCAACAGGCACACCCTGAGCCTCGAGACCCCTCAAGGGCATCCTCAGAGGGCAAAGGCAGCTGAGTCCGTGGATGCAGGATGCCCCCCATTCCCACCACCGGCTCGGCAGCAAGGGCAGGAGGCCGAGCTGGAGGTCAGGGCTCCAGGGGGCTGAGGCAGGAGCTCTCACCCCCAACTCCCAGCCAGAGGACATCCGCACTAAAACCACATGGACACTGGGTGGCAAACCGCTCTGCCCTACCTGGGGAGAATTTGCTGATTAAGGGATAAGCAATCACTTCTCTACCCACAGGCTCACGTTATCACTTAATTGAATCCAATTGATTGAGAAGCTAAAAGCAGCCCTGGCTTAGAGCATTACAGATGGTGCCTGGGAGCAGGGCAGCACACTGAACCCTTAAAAGCATTGGCATCAAGGGCAGACACAGTCTTGCTCTCCTAAAGTGTCTCACACATCATTATTATGAACGGGAACCAGCGGCAGCAGGGCAGTTCCAGGGGAATATTATTTATCGTACTTCAAGTCTGCACAAACAGCCTCTTATTCTTGCCCTCTCTGCCATCAGTGGGCAGACTCCGCTCCCACAGAGATTTCAAGGGAAGGAAGTGTGCATCTGCAGGGCGATGTGGGGGCAGCCTGGCTCTTAAGTGGTCTAACCACTAGCCCACACTGCTGGGAACAGAGCCCGGAAGACCTGCTGCCCAAACACACGCTCGTATGTACGAGCAGCTGCATCCAGGGTTGCATGTGAACCTGCATCCTCCACGCGGTGCTGGGGAGGGGGAGGTCCAGGAGCAGCCCTACCACAGCTGTCCCCTACAAGGGAAGGGGGCAGACGCTGAGGTCCCTTCAGGCGTGGGGAAAAGATGGGGAGGGAAGTGATGGGCACCTGCACAGCCTCAGCTGCGCTCTTCACTTTGCATGGCCGTGCCCAGGATGGGAGCTGGGCAGGGGAGCCAGCGCCTTCTCAGCAGCCAGTTGAAAAGTCCCTGGGTGGAGCTGACAGCTCTGACGGGGGCTGCGGAACTGGGGCATCTCCACGCTGAGTAACAGCATGTGCTCTGCAAACAGTTTCTCTGCAGTGGTCCTGACTGTGGGACGGGGAATCTCTCCCAGCGCTCTGTTTACAATGCCGCTGCCCAGGCACGGTCAGCCTTTGCTCACCTTGCACTTGTCTTTCTGATTTGGTCGCATTTTTCAGGCATTCAGCACAGACATCCCTGCAAAAGGCAGTGCATACTTTATTAACTCTGCTACTTTCTTCTCCATTAATTAAAATCAAATTATATCTGATATATATGCACACTGCATACTTTGCAGCAAAAGCAACCTGCTTTCCCGTTCCGCTCTCTGGAGCCTTTGTCACTGAAGCAATTTATTTAGCCTGCTGAGCTGAAAAGCGTGCAGCCCTGCAGAGACCATGGGGGTGTCCGAGGACCCGGCTGGCTGGAGCCTCTCCTGGGCTCAACATTTTGGGTTCATGCGTGNCCTCACTCCAGGCCGGCAGGGAAGGGAGGCTGCCCCGCAGCTGGGGACGGTGATGACTGGTGTTCATGGGAGGCTGTGATGGGCCACGAGTGCCCCTGCCGATCTCCAGCCATGCCTCGCCACTCACGGAATGCCAATGCCCACCAACCAGCCCCAGGAGGCGCCCGCCCCACGGGACCTGGGAGCACGGCAGGGAGAGAAGCAGAGATGGTACTCGTGGGTCTCAGTCTGCTGCGTCAGGGGCCGCCCTGGACTACCCTCTGGCGCTGAGCACTTGGTTAATTCTTCTTCTCTCCGTGCTTCGAATGGGACTTGGCCTTGTGAGTGCAGAGTGCTGCTTGCTGGGCACAGCAGTGCCTGTTGCTGGAGAGCTGCTGCTCATGTGACAGCCCTCACGGCTTTGCCACCAGCTCCTTCCTCCAGCGAGTGACAAACCCGTGCCCAGGGAGGGCTGCAAATGGCACACGGGCTGCAGCTCACCTCCCTCTTGCCTTGGGCCCGCAACCAGTAGCATCTGCCCATGTCCTGTGCCCAGGGAGAGACCCAGCGAGGTGCTGTTCACCCCAGGGCATGTGCGTGGGAAGAGCGATCCCAGGGGAACCGAGCCCAGCCGGCAATGCGGCTCATGGGAAGGAGAGCAGCAGCAGCCACGTGTCCGGCGGGACTCACGCTGCACCGGGGGAGACCCCCGCTAATGCCTCAGCTCAGGGCACGGCCGATCTCGTCCCTCTGTCTGGCAGTCACGGGCAGGTCCTTTTGCCCAAATGCACTAAAATGCAGGTACCGGGTCCCCAGGAAACACAGCAAGCGGCTCAGCACAGAGCAGCCTCCCTTGTAAAGGGCCTGAGGAGAGAAGAAGAGGTGTCCCAGGCCAGCCCCTGCCCTGTATCCCCTTAATGAAGCCATTACAGTTGGATTTTTTTCCTTAGGGAAAGGGTAGAGTTTCTGCAAAAAGACAAGACGTCCCTTGTGGGCCTTGCGCTGGTGCTGGCAGGAGCCATGTTTGGAGTAATACATCATCAATGGAAGGTATCTAATGATATATTGCCCTAATACATCACCATAGCAACAGTGCTCTAATAATGTATTATTCTAATGTGTTACCCAAGCGCACGTTCTTCCCGATGATGTATGGCTGGGATCGCTGTGCTCTGCCAAGCCCAGATGCAACAAAGCTCTCCCGACTGCCAAGCACCCTCCTCACAGCAGTACCTGCCACCGCACGGGATGCACCGGCTGCTGAAGGTGGGCTTGCCCCTGCTTCTGCCACAGAGGACGCCTCTTGTCGCACCAGGGACTTCTCGTCACTGACGGTCATCTCACGCAGTGAAAACTCTGTTTGGGACTGTGCAGTGTATTTGAAAAGAATGACTGTGGTCAATGTGCTGTTTCTGAGGTGGCTGCTCAGACTGTGGGGAAGGAGGCTCCGTCACGGCACTTGTGAAGGTGCGTCTCAGCTCCCCGCTGGGAGCACCTCTCTCCCTCTCCTCCTTCCCCACCAGCCCCGACTCCGCACTCCCCTGTACCTTAACTCCAGCAACAGTCAGCAGGGGACGTGCGGGGAGGAGTGCGAGACTGGGCAAAGTGCGACGGCGCTGCCGAGTTTGCTTCCACCTTCATGGTCACCCTCCGTCAGAGGTGCTACCTCGGCACCCGGGGGCAGAGGAGCTCCTGAACTTGGGGCACGCCGAGGCGCACGGTGCAGCACTCCCCTGGGCAGCCACGGCCACAGTCCTGCCCCTTCCCTTCTCACAGCTGAGGTATAGTGTCTCACTTGTGGAACTCTAAAGGACAATTTGAAAAGCATTCCTTTCCTGGCATTTGGAAAGTTCAGAAGGGAAGTGACAGGCTGGTTTTTGCATTTCTCCAGCCCCTTCCAAGGTAGTGAGGCCGCACAGCGCCCTGGGTTTGCTCATTAACAATGAAAATACCAGCTGGAATTCTCCTGCCGCCCATTACAGGGACAGCATTGTTTCCAATTCACACTATCTTTTTGACCATTCAAATGCCATTAATTCAGTCACCCCAATGCGTAGGACAGTTATCTGAAATGTTTTCCCAAACAGCTTAGTGACTATAGAGCAACAATTCATGGAATTGCTCGGGGACATCTGTGCAAAGCAACGCACAGCAAAGAGCTCGCGGCCAGCTGAATGCTCTCTGTGTGGACCCCAGATTCCACAGAGGAGCGGGGAAGCCGGCAGACAGAAAGGCTGAATGAATGGCAGGAGAAATCATTTCATCTATGCAAATCCATGCCAAGCTCTCTGCGCAGCTGCTGTCAGGGGGGAGCTCTGCCCCTCTGGACTGACACGTAAGAAGATTTTACTGTGCGCCGAGACGCTCCCTCTGCCAGACCAGCAGCCGCTCGCTGCATAGGGACCGCAGCCACCGGTGTCCCCCCTGGCCTGCATCTGCCATCCACCGGCGTCTGGGGTGAACCCTCCTGGGCAGCGCCACACGCAGAGCACGGCTTGGCAGGGGCTTTGTGGGATGGCACTCGCTGTCCCTCTGCTCCGTGGTGCCCAGGCCTTAGAAGTCCCTAGAGAATGAAAGCTAACTACCGGCTTGAAGCTAATGCCACCTGCAGCTTATTCCTTCGTTGACCTTCACAGGAGCAGCAGCAGCACTGCCTGTTTCAGTACTTGTCTGTAGTGAATACAGCGGCAGTGAACAGGAACCCCCTGGGGACCTGGAGCACACCCCCAGGGCGACCTCGCAGCACCCACCTGAAGGGCAGGAGCAAAGTGGGACAGCGACCCCTCCCAGCCAACCCTGCCAGCATCACACTGACGGAAGCCAGAAAGCAAAGTACTGCCTGAAAAAGGGACCTCTGAAGTCCCAGGTCCACCACAGGTGACAGCTAAGGTGCCACGTCAGCCCCAGCTGGAGGCTCTCCCAGCGAAGGGACTCTCCTGCAGCAGTTCTGCAAGGGCTGCATCGTGGCCGGCACCACGCAGGCCCTCGGGGAAAAAGGCAGTGAGCGAGTGTGATGCAGGGAGAGGTGTTCGGTCCCGGGGCAGAACGAAGTGGACACGGCAGAGCCTGACCCTGTTCTCCCCACTCCCAGCATAAGGAGCTCACTTGCTGCAGGGAAGCGTGAGGAGACCGCAGTTGCCTTCGGAAGAAGCAGGCAGAGCTCTGAGGGCAGACCTTTCCCTTTCCTTCCTCTGTGTAACCCTGCGCAGCCAGCCCACCCGAGCGGCACGGCGCGGGGGCTCTGCCACAGGCAGACCTGTGCCCCAGGGCTGCCGGGCACTGCACGTGTCCTGCCTGATCGGACCCCACAGCCCAGCAGCTGGCAGCCAGCAGCTCGCCGCTCGGCCGCAAGAAAGCGGGTCGGCTCTCCTGCACTGGCCAAAACCCGGGCCAGGACAAAGGCACAGCGCTGCCCTCCTCGATGCCAGCTGCCAGCTGGACCTCTGCTGGCCTAGGCTGTTTCTACAGCAGCGGGGGTTGCTGCCAGGGTCAGCAGCCATACCTGGGTACCCGCATGTCATCCAGGTCCCCATGAAATACCCAGAGCTCAGCAGAGAAGGCACTTCAGAGACCCAAACCTGTGATACCCCAGAGTGGGGTCCTGCTGGCAGCGACCAACCAGAGCTCCATCCTGGCCAGTGCAGAGCGTGAGCAGACGCAGAGGCAGGAGGGCCGCGCAGTTTCCCCAGAGCCACGGCGGACGGTCCCTCAGCTGTGGACAAGCATGCTGCAGCCCTGGCCGGACACATGGGTGGTGAGAGGCAGGAGGCCTCCCTGCGCTGCATCTGCGATGCTGCCGTGCTGCACCCGGGCAGATTCCAGTCTCTCAACGTTTCAGGGGGACAGCAGTGACAAATTACAGCATCCGCAGCAGAGAAAAAGGGAAACAGAGTGACCAAAGGAGGAATGATTGCATTATCAATAATGTTTCCAATAGCTGATGGATGATTTTTAAGGTTTCAGTAGAAACCCTCCAAATGGCAGCACAAAGGCAAAGTGTGTATTAATCCTGGGTCTCCTAAGGACGTCCTCCAGGGATGTACACAGCAGTGCCAGCCACAGGCACAGTATGTGCTCAGCATCACGCTGTGCACAGCCCATTTAATAGCAGACAAGAAGGGACCTTTTCCTTGTCCCCGTGGAGACAGGAATAATCCTGAGAGCTTTCTGAGCGGGATGAACACACGGACGTGCTGCTCAATGGGACTCTTCCAAGTTGCTGAGATTTTTCCCCACCTTCCCTACCCAGGGCTCAGTGTGAATGCTTACTGAACAGTTTCTGGAAACAAACAGCTTCTTGAAAGCAGCGGGCTTTTTCAGCAGCTTTCACCTAAACTAAGAATAGGGAACATCAAGGAAAAGATCACCTCCTAACTCTTTGGGGAACTGAATTTGCAGAGCAGCCATCCTGTTTTAATGAAATAGAAACATTCCCACAAAAGGCAGCGTGCAGCCCCTCGCCCCCTACACGGCAGGATGTACAGCTGATAGCTCTGTGATGCCATATGTCAGACACAGCCTTGGAAATCCTACCGTGCTGGAAACGTAACAGACAACATTGTTTTGTGTTGAAAACTGGCAAATCTCCAGGCTGGGATTTCAAGGGATAATTTGTAGATTGAATGTTAATGAATATTATTGTTGTTATCTGGAGAGGCTGTGTTGACTTCACTCTGCTGCCAATTGCACGTCTTGTTGTTGGTTTGTTTTGGTTTTTTTTACTCCTATACCAGACAGAAAGGGCAATTCCAGCACAGCTGACGATTCAGGAAGCCAGTTGAAGGCACATGGGAAAAGGTGATCCTCACTGCGCCCAGGCTACATCACTCCCTCCTCACTCTGCCGCTCCCAATACTTGCTCAGGTATGGCATCATTGTTTCACCTGAGTCCTGTCCGTCCTTCCCCCTGCAAACCCACCACACTTCGGTAACCACCCTCCAACGATGCTATCCGGAGGTCAGGAGCAGGCATCAATGGGATCTTTAATACCACAAATCTTTTTTTAGCTCTTTGGGGAAAGAGGCCGACAGGGAAAATACTGTCATTCCTGCAGCCCCACGCTACCTTCAGAGTTGTGACAGAGCTTCGCTCGTGGGAACCTCTTTGCGTGAAATACCAGTTCACGGAGCAGCAGCTTACCTGAGAAAAGTGGCCAAGGGTGCTCCAGCAGCACAGCACAGGCCAGTGCCCCCCGCAGCTGCCAGGAGGACCCCTGCGCTCCCCGCCGGGCGCGATGGCTCCCGGGCGCTCGGCAGTGCGCTGCAACCCGCCGTGATTTATGCAGCACTCGGACAATTGATGCGCTTTGTGCCTGGGGACAGTTAAATGGTAGCTCTGTCATTAGTTTAAGCAGAGGTTAAAGGTGATCAATAACAAGGGTTTCATGCCCAATTGATCACCCCTCGCTATTTATTTCTGCCTTTTGCTTTCCATCCCATGGTGCTTTTAGAAATAGTAATTAAAGACACAACAAGTGTTCCACTAAGCAGAATATCAAACACTTCAGGTATCGATTCAGTACTCTCCCTCTTCATGACACTGACCTGTGCCCATCCCCAACACCAGCCAGGCCGGGCCAGCCTGCGGGGCTGCTCTGCCCCCAGCCCTGGCTGAAGCCCCCTCCCGGGGCCACAGCCACCCCCCGGCCCCGGGGGACACCAGCAGCACGGCCGAGGGGTGGCCGAGGACCACGGGAGGGCTTGGCCACTTTGCCTAGCGGGTCCAACCCTTGCCCTGCCCAGCAGCTGACTGAAGCCAGCCCCGCACACAGACGCGGCCACGCACTGAAGCCCCACGCAGCGGGCAGCCGGCCGGTCCCGGGGTGGGCAACCCGTCTCGGTCCCGCTGCTGGCTGCGGGCTCCCGCCTCTGCCCTGCGGTGCCGGCTGTCACAGGCTGCCTGGGGACAGAGCCAGGCTGACCCCCATATCATGGGGAGGGTCCAGCAGCAACGCCGGACCCGGCAAACACCCTGACACACACACACACGCCTGCGCCAGCCGCTCCTCACCCCGCGCAGCACTCCCGGCCCTCGCTGTGCCCCAGCACGCAGAGCTCCCCCCACGCCCAGCACTGACCTGCAGAGAGGGAACACGCTGCATGACGAGTATGTTCAGCGAAGTATCACTGAGTGCTTTGTTTTTGCCATTTACACTAGAAAGAAATGGCTGAAAACGAATATCGGCAGGAAAGCAAATGCAAGGCAAGCGTCAGGGTGCGTATACCAACCGTGCACCCCATTAGACCATCGTGCTGCAGAGCCCCGGCTCACAAACCCCACAGAGATCTGCCTATTTGTCTTTCACCTTAAAGGTATACTTAGGGCAAACACACCATGAGACAAGCAAAAGCACCTCAGTGACTTTGGGGACAGTTCCAGGTTTTTTTATTTCTGGCGAGTGTAGCCATTTTCCAGGTTGCGGCAGCAGATCTCACTGGCCAGCTGCGCCTTCGGCAGGGGGAAGGAGATGGCGAAGCGGCTCAGCCGGTGGGACCGCACTGCTGCTTGGCCCTGCGCTGACCTTCGTGACCCAAGAGCTGGCAAGCGGCTGGTGCCATGCAAGCAGCAGGACAATCCAGCAACCAGTAAGACTAAGGCAGCGAGAGCCAACTGCGGGATGCTTCCAAAGCTGAGAAAACCCTTTTCTTCCAGACACCAGTGAGAGGGTGGTTGAAGAAAGACCGTCACAGGCTTGCTGCAGTCAGAAGTGGCAAGCTCTGCAAGTGGCGAGCTAAGTTGTTACATATTCTCATTTGAAAATAAAATTGCATGTTGCTGCTGAGAGTAAATAAAGTAATTTTAGGAAAACAAAGAGCTAGGAATCCTCCTATGGGGAGGAAATCACCTTTGTGTCACAACCCTCTGACGAACGAGAGTGTGACTCTCACACATACCTGAGAGCAGGACAGGACAGAACGAACCCAGCGCTGCAACTGCCTGCTGCTTTTTGCTCGCCCATATTTGCTGAAGAATCAACATCCTCCACACCGAAGCCTGGCTGGCAAGCGGGCTGCTCAGCCCGCTTGCCATGGGGCTCAGCACCCCCCCTTTTCCACCAAGTAGAAGGCTGCAGATGACTCCAGCTCCATTCGCTGAAGTGATAATGTTTAAAGAAAGAAAGAAAAAACCCAGGCCCTGTGGTGATTTGTAGCCTGAACCACAAGACACAAGGCTTTTCTGTGATGATGGGCTTGTTGGATCGCTCCCACGCCTGCTGCAGTTCTGTACCTTTTAACATCGGGCTTCTCCCTCGCTGCCTAGGGGCTGAGGCACAGCGGGTCAGACCCCGACCCCCACTGCTCGAGTGGATCCTGCGAGTCTCTGCCCCGCGAGAACGGGGACTCACTCGGGAGAGCACCGGGGGGGTGACAAGGGAAGCAACACGCAAGGTCAGGTCTGGCAACAGATTTCATCCCTTTGCTCCTGAATAATGCTCCGACACCTGAGACCGCAATATGGCATGAGAAAAGATGTGGTTAAAACGTTCTGAGCACCAAGTATTCGCCAGCTCCTGGCACTTCAAGCTCTGCAGAGGACAGAAGAGCATAAGGGACACGGACCTTGGTCCTGAAGAAGAGAAATCCAAAGTTGCAGCCTGGCGCCCACCTGCCTGGGAGAGAGGGCAGGGGACAAGGGCCAGCCACCGCAGCAGGTCGGTGCTCCTCCAGACAGCTCCCTCAGATACCTGCCACAGGCAGCGTAAGCAAAAATAACACTGTGCTGATGCAAGTCAGCCGCGATCTGGAGAGACAGCACTCGGCTGTGCTTGTCATCATGCGCCGGAGCTCCACGGGGCTCCTGGGCTGACGGAGACCATTTCAGCAGTGGATGATGCCCTTCCCCAGCGCTTATCCTCAAAACACACAGCAAGCCTGTCCTGCTCTCCACAGCCCCAGGGCAGCAGGGTCAGAACACGCTGCTCAAACCAGGAAAGTATACATACACAGAGTTAGTGAGGGAGAGGGACGCAGGAGAGCAGCTCAGTACAGTACAGCTCTGCCCATGCTGCACCTCGGAGTCCAGCACATGGAAATGTTTCTCCACCAGACGCACCGAGTCAGCCGTCTGCAAACCCTCACGAGTCACACTGCCCGCCAGTAGCGCCTCACACTGCTGTAGCTCTTTTTCCTGAGGTCCTCTCAGCACCCCATAGAAAGTAACCCTTGCAACTTACGGACAGATTTATTACATCACTTCAGAAGAAGTAAAAACCCTGGGAAAAAACCTAAAACATTTCTCATAGTCCTCCAGGAAATCTGGGAGTAAATTCCAGGAGCTCCAATATTCATTTAGAAGAAATTCTCCATTGTAGCAGATCTCATAACCGCCCTTCTGTACTACAGTTCTCACACTGCCCATTATTTCAAAAGCCATCACTTCTTTTGTCTTGACTGGGTTAGTCTTAAACATGACTGAAAAAAACTTCTCCAATTTAAAACTAATTATATATTTAAAAAAAAACCCCAACATTAAAACATCTGATGCAATGGCCTGACTCTAAAACCAATCCTGCAAATGACTGCAAAAGATGCAAACATGTAAATCAAATTCATTTCCCAGAGTTTTGGCTAGCTACAAATTTACGATACAGCATAATCTCAAAGTCACACAGCTCCAGGGTGAGTGAGTGGTACTAATACACATTGAGCTCCAGGTAATGAAAAACCACAGGAAAACTGCCACAGAAAAAAAGAAAAAAACCTAAAGTGAAATGAAAAAACGCCCATTGGCTCTCTCATACCTTGTCTCGATCTCCTAGGGAGGAACAGGCACTTCCACGGAACGTCTGACAACCCTCGTGCACATACATGACACCTGCAAGGACATTTTGGTGCACTTGTTCATTCATTTACTTTCAAGGCACTCGGCCGTTACGGGCACAGCTCCGGAGACGGAGCCGAGCAGCCCAGCTAACCGCCCGCCTTGCTTAAACATGCGGACAGAAAAGCCAGCTTGGGAACATTACGAAAGAAATACTATTCTTTGGCTGTGGTGACTGCTGTCCACTCCGGCCCTAGAGCAGCCGCTGCAGGGATTGAAAAGCCAGAAGCCTTGGAAGAACGGTAATCTGGCAGAGTGACCATCACCTTCTGTGGAGCTGCAAGAAGCCAATGTGTCCGCAAGGAAACACGACCTGGGTGCTGGAGGTGTTGCGCGGATGTCTTTATCAGGCAGAATGCTCCACAAGAAAGGTGGTAAAGAGGAAAACCGGTTAAAAAAAAGTCTTTGAAGTTTGTCATGGGCAGCATTCTCCTCTGCAGCAAGTGCTCTCAGCAGCGTATGAGCCAGGGCACCCGTGTAACCAAACCACCTTTGCAAGGCTTACAAGAAACAGCACTCATTTTGACCAACACCAAAAATAATGGGGTATCAAGGAACATGAAATATTCATGAGGTCTGATCTAACATGCACATGTATCTTTGTTACAGTATCACATGCTCTGACGCTGCCTTTGCAACCTTACAATTCCCATGCACGGCACGGCAGGTTACACAGAGGAGCCTGGTCGTATGAGTTCATATCGAAACTAGGGGGAACTTTCATGGGCAGAGCTTACATGAATCACAAAGGAAAACACCTGATTAAGTGCAGTCGCCCGTATTTCTGCTGCTGTGCGCAGGCGAGAGCAGTGTGTGCACACATGCAGTTACACTCACCAACAAATAACAAGTGGGAGAGATGCGGAATGCCCATAAATCAGCTCTGCGAAGCGCAGTGGGAGTTCGCATGAAAGACTTAACGAGCTCCTTCTCTGTGTTCTTCCCATCTATACACACACATGTAAAACAGAGGGACAATGCTGATCAGAGCCCACATCGTACTCACTGCTGTAAGCCTGGAGAAAGCCTGTCCTCTGGAGTCGCCCGTTTCAGGAGGGTCTGTTGGGCCGGGTCTCTCTAAGCAGCAATATAAATCTTAGCGAGACCAGAGACTTTCGTCTGTGGACATTTAGCATTTTAAAACAAAACCAAA